>VYZQ01045743.1:2687-19405 GCA_013400655.1 Mystacornis crossleyi | reverse complement strand
TTTATATTTCATCAAAATAATAAATGTTGTTCTGTGAACTCAGAGAGTGATTTGAATATAGGTATGCAATATTGTGCTTGTATTTACCTGGAAATTCTTTAGCACTTCCTTTTGAATGTCCTTCCCTTAAGGCAAAAGGCTATGAGTTGCCACCAATTACATGTCAATTCCATTCAGTTCTTGATAGTTGAAGTTTATCTCAGTTAATGACAAAAGATGAGAATTTCTTACTCTAAAAGAGAGTCACAAGAACTAATACTGGAGAGCTCATGACTTTAGGTAAAACATGAGCAGACAGATTTCTAAATCTGATATGTTCCCCAACTTCGTATTTTTTCCTTAGACTGCAGAACTCAATATCTCTGTGAGCAAAGGTGAATCCGTAATAGCTATATTTGCTACAGATAAACTGATCAGACATCCATGTGTCATCATGTGAACTCATGAGGAATTTCCTGAGTATGAAAGATACCATATCAACCCACATTTATTATTTTGATGAAATATAAATGTGATATATTTAGATACGTTTTCTTGCAGTAATGCAGTCCTGAGGTTTATTATATGAAATGTCATTTTTATTTGCAAATGAATACATAAATTTTTATTTTCCTTTTCCCTTTCTCCTTCAGTTTAAGTAATAGGTTATTGCACATGTACAGTCTCTGTTACTTAGCAAAATTGTACTGTATAATATTTGTAGTTCCATCCATAGAATTAAAGTAAAACCCCATAACTTTGTGTGACATTTTTCATAGCACTTATGAACAGCTGAACCATACCTGTTAATCTGTTAAATTCCCCAGACCACACCTTCCCTCACATTAGAAACTGTCCTACTTATTTTCCGTCAGCCAGGTTTTCTTACCTACATCCAGTACAGTTCCAGGCCATGTGATAATTTCCATAGACGTCTATGCAACATCTTTTTTTCACAGGACTGCTATTTATTTGAACAAGATGGTTAAAAACCAAATTGTAGCACATGTTAAAGCACAATTTAGGAAATAGACTATACCCACTGACCCCCTGGCTAACAAGTGGCCGTCATGGCTTACCAAAAGCCAGTAGAAATCCCCAGCAGGCAGTACTGGCACAATCAGCTGATCACACTAATTCTATTTGGGGTTGGTGTACACAACAGAAAGGAAATGTCTGAACCATGTGATTAGTTCCTTGCAATCATGAAATTGCATCCAGAAATGTACAAAGTTCCATCTTAAAACTACTTTCTTCTTTCACATCAACTCAGTTGCTGGTGGAAGCTGTTGGAGAACCTGTCTCTGCCAATGATCAGCTTTTCTCACTTCTTTTAGCATCTCCACTGGTCATGTTGGCCTTAGTGGGTTGGTCTGAAGCAGTAGTACAATTCAATGTGAATACTCTGATTGTTCCCATTTACTTTGTGTCACTTTGGTTCCTCAAAGGAACCAAAAGTGTGAGGAGGAAGTGATGCGTGAGAAGGAACTTAAATTACAACCTCTGTTACAAAAACACTTGTGCATCATTGGTCCAAGGTGTAAATATGAACACACAGCACCATGACATCCTCGAGGAGGTAAGTCCTTGCAAGTTCCTGTGACAGCTGTTAGCACACCGACCAAGAGCAATGGGCACTTTACTTGCTGCTGACTGCCAGACATCAACTCTTTACTGTAATTGGGCTCTCTCTGTCATATTCCAAACAAACCTAAGAGAATACCTAGTCTGCACCATGCCATATTGCTGTGTGGGGTAAAATGGCATGTAGGTATCTTTTAAATCAACAAATTCCAGTTGGCTGTCCAGTAGTGGGGCGGGCTGTTGTGTACAGTGAGATGTTGCTACCATTCCCAGCCCTCAGGCCAGCAGCACAGCGTGGGTGAGATGAACAGCAGACACTAGCAAGATGTCCCTGCTGTGCTCAGAGACTCCATCCACTGCACTGCAGCACTAGAAGCAACAGGAGATTCTTGACTTCTTTATCAGTGCAGACTCCAGAAGAAAAGGATCAGGATTGCCATAGAGGCATCTCTCTCTGTCCTCCCTATGTAGACCCAGATCTCCCCTTTCCTTTCTTCCTTGGACAGCCCTGGACAACCCTTCCTTCCACATCCTACCCTGACTCCCCTGCTAAGCAGAAGAGGTTGCAGAAGACAGTTTTGTCATCATGGTGTATAGAAAGAATATATCAGTTCCTAGAGAACTGCCCTCTTCACAGCTGGACTTTCCCCCCACTCTTGACAAAAAATATGTTTGCCCAGTAATCCTACACAAAACTCTGCCCTTGACCATACACTGGGGGTGGCCACTGGCAAGGGCATCATATAGGGGCAGGACTGCTGAGTTTGTCTGTCTCTCCTCTATGATGAAGAGCAGGCTGCAAAACTCTTCTGCCCCTCTACCCCCTCATACTGCAGTGGGTGTGATGCATGTACATCTAGAAGTCCATCCTGGAGGGAGCACTGCTGGAGTGAGAGGTGTTTCAGAGGAGAAGGAGCCAGAAGAGAGAGGCTAGGGAAACTGAGGTAGAAAAGGAACCTGTTTCTGTAGGGCTGACAGCAGCTCGTGCCTGCCTGGTGTCAGACCAGCAAAAGCCTGGAGAGGAGGTCCAAGGTGCAGCTCTTCCCCTGCTTCTCAGTTTATAGTCTATGTTGTCCTCTCAAATTGTCTCCCTGATCTTAGGAGCTATGGACTACACTGGTGCCCAGGATATTGAATTTTTTGATTTAAGCATTAATGAGTGTCATGAAAACTGGATAAGACCACTCTCACCTCTCAACCGTCTTCTGTTTTTGCATGTGGGATAGGTGCACAGATTGTGTTCTAGCCAATTTTGGGAAGCTAGCTCTTGATTTTTACTGTTACAGTTTTCTTCCATACATGTTTCTCTTTCTTTCATGCAGCTGTGAAATCTTTTGCTGTGTCTTTTAATATCCTTCGCAAGTCTGACTCAGTTTGACTTTTGGCAATATTCCTTTTATTGAACACAGATTTCTCTGCTGATCAAATGCTTTTGCAATACTTCTGAGCTCTCTGCTACTCTTAACGTGACTTCTGAGATGCTGACTCAGTTTGCTTAGTCTGGAGACCTTTCTGATAGATTTTCTGTTTCTGCCTGGGATATAAGTTGAAGATACAATGGCACTTTTAGCTTTAATGCATTTCTTTCCATTCATGTCTTCTATTTCTTCAGCTATTAGAATTCATTTCATTACACAAAATTACCCTTTAGAAATGGAAAAACTTTAAAGTCTTCCACTGAATTTAAGCAGAATGAGGTTGTAATAACAAACAATTTCATAACCAGAGAATATAGAGGATATGCTATTCTTTTTCTGAGAGTTTCTGTATTATACAAGCACCTTTCCTGAGCAAAATACTCCGGAGTCCCTTCCCTCCCTTCCTTGTTCCATTGCAGGTGGTGCAGGCTCCCCTGTCTTCCACTCCCCAAGGGTGCCCCATGATTCTTCTTTGCTTTTCACCAAAAATCCTGCCCATACACCTGACCACAAATCCTGATAAAAAGCCAGCTGTCCTTCCCCCGGCTGAAAACTGTGAGATCTCTCATCTGTATGTAGGATGTCTCTTCATAATACCTTTTCCAGTTGCAAGGACCAGCTGCAATCCATATTTGCCGGCAGACCTGAGCCCCTTGGTCTTGGAGCACTGAGCTACAGCAACTGTCTTATTCCTCCCTGCAGGTCTCCAACCCAAACACACCCTTACCCTGGCTTTTTCTGCTTGTTTACTGCAGTCCAGTCCAGTATGGCCAGGCACAGCTCTGAGGCAGCACTGGACCAAGGCTGGGAAGCACTCAGGACAAGCACTCCAGCTGTAAGACAATGCTGAGGGCTCAGAACATTTTTATCTTACTTCCTGATGCATTTACTAAGTCTCGATGGAAGATTGTGATTCTGAGGATGATGTCTCATCATTAGCAAATTAGATGCTGTAATCTGCTTCTAAATGAATCTTCTTAGGGGGTATTACTCAGGGTCAGATTAAAATTAAGTGAGAGAAAGACTGATTAAAATGTAAGGTGAGCTTCCGTTTTCTGCTTCTGGCGTGTGCAACATGAAACCCTTGAAAGGGCAGAGGTATTTTTAAACCACTTTTTTTTTTTTTGTGGCCTGCCCTGGAACTGTCTAAATCCTGATGGCTCACAGATCCCGTGGTGATGTGCATTTCCTTGTCTCTTCTGGGCGCCAATGGGTGTCAGACCCCAGGTCTGTAGGAGACCAGATCTTCACTGCTGAATGGGTACTTGAACAGCTGCAGTAAGCACTTGTCCTGGGGGTGCAATCAGCAGGAGGAGTCCTTTCCATACTTGTCTAGCCACTCTAGCATGCAGGGTTGTGGGAACTTGGGCTAGCAAAGGGTTGTGGCTACACTAGCAGTGTTTCCTTCAAAATACAGGATCCTGAGTTACATGATATATTGCTAAGAGAGGAACAGCTCCAAATAGCTTCTTGGCCTAGTTGCTCATTTGTTCAGTCCTGCACTGTTTTCTGAGAGGGAAATAATCAAAACCAGCAAACAAGAGTCTGTGAGAGACCAGTTGCACTTCACCAGGGACCCAGATTATCTGGCGGTGTTTCATGGCCATTTTTGTGCTCCTTGGTTACATCATTTATTTACCTTTCTTCGTCTCAGATTAATTCTGTCCAGATTCAGATGTCACGCTGATGCCATTAGGATTATATGGAGATCTGCAAATGGGCCAACAGAACGTATTTTATTTTAATTTTTACTGAAATAAATGACTTAGCAAGCCAATATATATCAAAGCTTTGCTATGGCAGATCAAAACTGTCCTGTTAATTAGCTGCCATGTTAATTAAGTGGACGTGTGTGAGCTGATGTTAGGTGCAGTCAAAAGCAGCGTATTTATTTTTCTCATGGTGTATAAATGGCAGCAGCATTTCTAGTTTCTCGTCTCAGAGCTGCTGTCTAATTTCATGACTGAACATGAAGGCTGTTTATGATGAATAGTGCTTTAAACTTTTCTGACATGCTCTCCTTTCTTCTTATTTTCCATCCAGTGGCACCAGATGCATGGGCTTCTTCCGCTCCACGCCTACTGCCTGCGCACGTGGCCCCAGTGCCACTGGACGGCCTCATGAGTGCCTCAACGGAGAGCATCTCCAAATGCCTGAATACAGCCTCCTTTGCCCAAGGCGCTGACTCCCACCTCAGTGCTAAACTTTGCACTAAACAGTTTCATGTCTCGTGTTCCAGCTGCTAAAGCTCCTTGTAGTCTTGGTAACTGCAGGGGACATTGCCTTTCCTCACTGCCGACTGGTCTGCACCGGGCTCTCCCAGCTGGTTTCCACTGTCTTATTCAAAGCCCTCCTAATCTAATTAGGTGTCTCTTGTGAACATACTAACAACAAAGGCCATACATCCAGAACTACTGTGTGATGAACAGAACAAAGTCCATTTGGTAATTTTTTGTCAGGGCTTCTAACAGCCAAGCTCCATGTTTGCTGTGTAATGTATTTTAGGTTTTCATGCATGAGCCAGTTCCTACTGGAGTCCATAAAAAGGCCCCTGCTGACATTTGGCTGGGGCTCAAGACCTACATCTTTATCAGAAGGCTTTGTTGTCTGCCAGCATTTTTGAGCCTAATGCACAAATACAGCCAAAAGCAGGGACAGCTGTGAGAACCACGCTAGTGAAACCAGACAGGTACATCCATAACCCAGCTTCAGTTTTTATACCTGAATATCTGACACAACAGACTTTAGCCTTTTCTTTGAAATCTCTGAAAAACAGATTTAAAATCTGGCTAATTTTCTAGATATCATGACAAAATCATCATTTATTTTCAGGCCAGAGACTAATGTTGTTGCACTTAAGAAAAGACAAATTCTTAAAAAATTTGTGTGTTGTTGCTTGGTCTGAAGTGAGGTGTTAGAAAACAAAAGCAAGATCTTGCCAAAAAAAGGTGATAGCTATTCAGGATGCAGTGTTTTCTTCTCAGTTTGGCGGAAGCATTTATCTCCACTGGGAAGTGCCCAACAGCTTCTGACATTTCTGTTGCCTTTATTTTTGAATCATATTAAAAGTTTACTGTATCATAACCATGCACATATGTACATGAAGTACCCCCAAGATGGGATCAAATATGAAACTAGCAGATGTAAAGGGTGTGTGTGTAAGGATGGGTGTGTTGTTGTGTGTTGGACATAAGTCTCACTATAGCTCATTTTGAAGTATGAAGAAACACACCACAGAGATCTCAACGTTCAGGATAGGATGAGGACAGTTTCAGATGAGCCTGTGCTCATGAAAGTGGAGAATAAACAGAGAGGTACAAGAGAGGCTGGACTCAAAAAGCAGAAAAGTAGTACTTGTTAATAATTTTAAACAGACGAAGGCCACTAAAAGCATAGCCACCAAACAAGTGGTTGGGTAATAAGGGTCCCATCTATTGTTAAAAGATAGATAAAGAGAAAAGATAAAAACTACTAGGCAGACATATTCAAAATCTTAAGAGATAGTAGGAAATAAATACTTTTGAAGGACACACTTTAGGAGAGCTGCAAAAGAAGTCCAGAGTGGGCAGTTATGTCCTGCCAGCTCTATGCAAAATTAATGTAGCTTTGAAAAAAGCTTATTTCAGGTATTTTTTTAATCCTAAGTTTTTGTGAGTATATTGAAGAAGGCATTTGGAGAAAACATGCATGAAGCTTTCATGATCAGGTGATAAGTGGTCCAGGATGAATTGATTCTGGTAAATGATAGGAAGGAGTTATGGATTGGTTCCTCTCTGATTTCCACTGGTATGAATGAAGTAAGAATTACTGCGCAAATGTCAGCGGGATACATTAGTGAGAATGAGAGAATTAACACTTCAAGAATGTTTTTCAGTTTCAACATCCTACTACATTTCAGCAGTGCTTTGGGATCCAGTGAGATAAAATGTGCTGTACAAATGTAGATGTGTCTTCTTATTAAGTGTCTGCCAATTTCATTCAGGGAAATAACCCTTGCTGCTCTGAGTTCAGCAGAGATTTGCATAATCTCAGGTAAGTGAATCAAAAATGTCTTTTAAAAAGGAGGCTTAATGCTAAAGAATTTAAAACTAGAAAGGACATTAAACTATTCAAACTCATCTGAATTTCTAGGTGATTTTCTTTATATTTCATCTTTCCAGGGGCATCTAAATCCAGCTGCATGAAAGAAATGGAGGAGAGGGGAAGGTAAAAGACATAAACAAAACCCAAGCAGAACATTTGAAGGAGAAGTGGCATAAATGAAGATTGAAGAATTACACAGTAAAAAAAAAACACCTGTGAGAAAAAGCATTGCTCACTGAGTGTTTTAGTCTGTCACAGTGAAATTACATCTACAGTGTCACAGATAGATGGAGAATTTTTTTTAGAGGCTAAAAATACAATCTTTGAGCTCCATTCTAATGCCATCATTTTTGCTTTGGAATGTTTTACATTTTTTAGAGCATAAATACACCTTGACCATCCTTCCAGGTTCTGCCTCTTTCTCTGAGATGTGTTGATTAACAGCAAGCATGAATGCATAAAAGTCAGAACACTGGGAAAAAAGCTTGAAATCAAGGATGGTACTCACCTTGATTTCACTGAAGCCAAGATTTCATCCAGAGAGTAAGATTATTGAACACAGCACAGTCCTTCACAATCTTGGGTGTTTCTGTCATCAGCTAATTGCTTTGGATTGGTTTCTGCAAGTTTTACAAATGACAAATAATAGCCATGGGAAGCCAGAAAAGAACTGTCTAGCTTCAAATTTTTCCTCAGTGGTTTTTGAGCCAACAAACCCTCCAGAATATGGAGTTTAGGTGAAGAAAGGTGTCCCTGTCTTGAGGGTCTAAATATGCAAAGCTGCTCTTTTGGGATAGTTATTCCATCATTGACAGAGACCTTCTCATCAACAAAATGTTGAGATTTCCTTTTTGCCTGTATTATTGTAAAAGGCAAATGCAGGATACTGGGAAGCTGACTACTGTCACTTAGTCACAACAAGCTCATTTTAGAAACCTTAGCCAACTTTCTTCCTTACTCCAATCAGAAATATGTTCTAGGGCATTGGAGGATGAGAACTTGCTATTTAATTCCCATTCCAAATTATTCATTGTCACTTTCCTCTTCTTTGTCCTTGTGCCAGTGTTGTCATCTTACTTAAATAACTTTTAATTCTTTAATGACTACCTGGTGATTAGCCATTTAACAGATAAATATAAAGCGATTGTAACTCTGTATTCTAGTCTAAACCACCCACGCTCTTTTTTTCTGTTCTTGTGAAATGAGTGCTCCACTTCTCCTTTCTTTTTAATGACCCTTTTTTGCCCTTCTTCCACCTGGAATTCCCATTTTTGAGTATGAGCTTGTACAGAGTAGATGGGATTCTAACAGTCCCTTGTACAATGGCATGGGCACACCTCCCAGCTACGAGAAACACGGAGCTGATGTACGTCACAATTATGTCTTTATTTTCCTGACTGCATTATATTGATTGATTGATTGATTGACTGAAATTTAGGCAATCAATCCTGTGATTGCCTAAATATCCAGGACTTTTTTTTCTCAGTCTCTTTACCCTGAAAATTTTGTTTTACCATGCCCAGCCATTTGATCAGGAATGACATGAGGTATAAGCACACAGTGTGCAGTCATTGAGTTAGATCCTTTCACACACGTCAACTGCCAATAATCCGAGTCTTGAGAGCTGAACCCAGCCTCAGGAGAAGCTTACCATGGAATATGGTGTTTCCTTATTGTGGCTTCACCTCTCACGAAGATCAAACACAGTTCCCATTTCCTGGAGCCGTACATGGAGAAATCACATAACAGAAGAAAGTTTCTGTGATGGCTACTCCAGTCCTTCTTCCAGTCAGTGCAATGGTGTCTCTCAATGCTATTTTTGGGATTGCATGACAAGTGTTGTCTGGGGTGCTTCTTTGCAAGTGCTCCTTGATTATTTTGGCTCCTACTGTACTGGACATGTAGGAAGAACATCCACCAGAAGAACATCCATCTCCTGCCCTTGCAAGCATCCTTCCCCAGTGAAAACCTCTCGTTATCTAGCTCTGAGTAGTCTTGTCCCTCACCTGTGTCCCTGGCTTTGGGTCCTAATGTAACTCCAAGAGGAGTTTGTTTTCATGACTGAAAAATACCTGTTATGGGAAACTGTAGACATCAACCAGGTTTCACTTAACTTTCACAAGGGGAATTGCAAACTCATGGGAAGAACCAGAATTATGTACTNTGTCCCGGTGTCAGCGGTGACAGGGAAGCCGGGTCACCGGAGGAGCTCCTCCAAACAGCCTCCACCGCGACACTCAGAATGCTCTATCAAGCCACATGTAGCTAGCCAGGTTTTGACACAAGACCATGAAGAACTCAATATGATGTGGTATCAGGGTCTGCTGGTCATTTTAGAAATTGTGCTGACACTCAACCTGCCATTGTGGAAGTCTGCGTGGGACTTTGGAGATGAATTCTGTCCCTAGACTGAGAAATAGGAGGAGGTTCTTGACTGTAAGACACCAGGAATGAGGATGCTGTTCATATGGCTATCTCTAAGTCCTGCTGCCTGTTCACAGAGGCTGACCAAGTGCCTCACTTACTTTGGGAGTGTTCACATTTTTTAAAAACCCCATGCACGCAGTGCCTGCATGCTATGCCTGTTAGAATCCCATGGCAGTGCCCCTGGGGCTGCAAGTGATAGATACTTGGTAGCTCAAATATGTTTGAGAAGATTTCCTGTTATCATCCTTCCTTGCTCCTGCTATTTTGCGACCATGTTCTTATGACACAAGAGATTTCAGTTCTTAAAAAAATTAAGGAAACCGTTATTGAACTTTGGAAAATGTCCAGCATCGGTTCTATGAATGTTATTTAGAGCATGCCTCAGGAATACAGTCCAATCCTAGTGTAAGTCAAGGGAAAGTCAGATCTAGCTGATGTACCAAGGCAAAACCAAGACAGTAACCTGTAGATAACAGCACACATGGTGAAGGTTTCAAAATACTGATGAAAAAGATAAGCCTGAGTTTCTTCAGCATAAATCTCAGTAAATGACAACCCAAGCAGCCACAGTCCAAAGTACAATAGCTGCTGTTTTTTATAATATCTTTTATTTATCCAGCCAGTATGTGGACAGTAATGACAAAACAGAAATGATAATGCCTTCCACTTGAAACAATGCCAAACATGAGTTAATTATAATGAATTTGATGGGAAGGACATTTTGAAAGGAGCTTATGGATGGAAAGGCCCATCTATGGCATCTAAAGTACCTTCCAGATCAGAAATAAGTCCACCAGTGGGAATTTTATGTGATCAGATGTAGACAGCTACAATGAAAACTTCTATAGCTGAACTGGTTATTGGAAGAGAAGAATCACTTTTTGGTACATGATTTTTTAAAATATTGAAGCAGATGTATGCAATGCTTCTGATTAATTACTCCTAAAAATCCTTGGTTTTCCCGGTCAGCTCATAGGGTTCCTAGACTGGTGGCCAGAGGGTCCACATCTGTACTGTAGATATAAAGATACTTGAGACGAGCTCACCCTGGTGCCTGCAGCTCAATCTCTAATAACCTATAATAGTTACCGCTGTTCTACATGTAATCTGCCCTGTCTGCTTAGTGAATAGTATGACCATCGGACCTGTGCAATCTCCTTCCACTGTTTCTGCTTCTTCTGCAAAAGGACTGACAAGTCATCAGATACCATGACCTAATTTATTAGTGCATTGTATTCAACACTCTTTCCCATCATTCAAGACAGTAATGCAAATTTTGCATTGGGGCAAAAGGAACAGACAATAGGGGAAAGGCAAAAAGTAGTTTATGCAGCTCGAAATCAAACCAGAGCAACAGTATTTTGCATTTAAGATGTGCAATTTTGCAAAGGATCTCATGCTTTTTTGAAACCGTATATTAAGGGTAATTTAATTTAAGGAAACTTAGGTTAAAGATGGGATTCCACAGTATGTCAGGTTGAGCACTGCATGGAGAGGAAGTGCTGCACTGGGGTCAAAGAAGCATGTTCCTGGGTTGTGGTGTCAGTGCAAATCTACCATAGAACTTGCAGGGAAAGATCAAGTTACTCTCCTGCAGCAGAAATCACAGAAATAGTTATGCTCTTCAGCAGGCCACAGTCAACTGTTACGTTGAAGTCCAAAAACGCAGGTGTCACAGGTGTTGCAACTGCTTGGGATTTGTAGTGCATCTCTCCACAAAGTAGCAGAGGAAAAAGAACACACATCTCCTTCCAAAAGCAATGTCATTAAGTCCTAATGGGAAATCCATACTGAAAAATACTGACTACAGCTGAACAAGGGTCCAAATGATACATACACATACATGCTTTGGGCACAAGGTAAAGGAATCTACTATACTGTGAATAAACCTAAGAGAAAACAAAATAGTTTTTTTTTTGTTTCTCATTAGTTACAGATGCAGCAGGTAATAAAAGATACTTGTCTTTGAGCATGTCATTTCCTTTTCTTCCCTCCTCGTTTTCCTTTTCCTCTGGATTTCCACCACATTTCAGGGCATATTTCTTCAAAACAAAGTGATATTGGAGAAGTGCCCCTTGAAACGTTAAGTGTAGAAAGAGAAGTGGGATTTTTTGTACAGGTGGGATGGCACCACCTGAAAGTCAGATGACCAGTTAGAAAAGAGATGCTGCCCTCGCAAGAACAAAATTGCGAAGGAGTCTTGGCAAAACTCACTTCAGATGGTGAACAAACAGGTCTCCTAACAGCTGAACACCACTTACTTATTTGTCAGGAATGGACCAGCAGCAGAAGTAGGTGCTTGCAAACAGTCAGTATGGTGCGAGATTTTACCACAAAAAAATAAAACAAATCACCAACCAAAAAACCTGAATCCCCAGTACCAGCCAAGCAGCAACATGTTTTTTCTAACATGTGCTAGGTTACACAGGATAAGCATTACCTATTCCCAAGTGCTATGGAGACATGAGGACCAAACTGACTCCAGCCTTAGCCCCAGAAGGAGGGGTGCACTCACATGTCCATAGGCAGGACTGAGGCCCCACCCGGGGTACCTCTCCAATTGTTCCATCAACCCCAGAAGGTGAGAATCGCCTCATTTTCTGTGCTGTTTGTGCAGAGGAAGCAACCCCAAAACGGAGGGATCGCAAATAATCAGCTAAAAAATGACAAGCAATCACTGATCTACCAGGAGCTATAAAATTAGGGCTCCTGTTTGCTATCTTCTTTTCTTCTCTTTGAGGATTACTGTATATGCACAGCCCATATCCGAGCTTTTATCTACAGCCATTAGGACTGCAACTTTTCTTTTTTTAATGACTGCTGAGATTCTCACATAATGACAAGAGCTGTGGAAAGCATCAAATATCATGAGACATGTGAAAAACATCTTAAGTTGGCAGTACTGCACATAAAAAGAAACAGCTCTTGTCTTACAGAGCTACAGTCCAAACACAAGACAAAAAGCAGTAGAAAGTAGCACTACCACAATTTTACAGATACAGCAAGATTAAGGAAAAATTTGTCAAAGGGGAAACTGAGGAAAAATCTGACATGGCTGTTTTTACAGCGCTAGTTAGAGGGATACATTTCTTCTTCAATATACAGCCTTAACTGTCATGGGGAAAATAAAATATTTTGCATGTTGCCAGAGGATTATGTTTTCCTTCCTAAAACAGGCAAATTAGGCTATTGTTGTGACAAATCATACTAACATATTGCTTCAGCAGGCCATAAGCTTTGCAAATAGAATTCGCTGTGCTATGGCATATTTGTATTTTTCAATGAAATGAATGAAAACAATGTTATGGCACCCAGAGAAAGCAATTTTGAAATATATTCAGTGAGGATTTCTCGGATTATTTGTGCAAGTGTATGTATGTGTGCAAAAGCAAACAAAATCACATCCCCTGCAATTCCTCAAAGCATCAGGGAAATGACAGACCGTGACACTTCTCCTTGCATTGCTCTGCAGAATATTATCGCAGCACTGACCACAGAATTTCATATAGTAAACAAATTTTACCCATCAAAGTGACAGCATCAGTTTCACCACAGGGTTAATTTGCTTCTGTTTGACAGATTATTTTAATCAGAAACCTAGCCAGTTCTCAGCTGTAGCTTATTTTGACTGTCAATGCCAGCAGAGTGTTCCTTCAAGTTGTGGGCACACTGATTATGGTGGTTACGAGATGAGCTAAAGCTATATGCACTTGTTCTCTATTATTTAATGAGTCATTGAAATTAATAACTGTCATCTTCTTATCTTGCATTACAGTTGAGAAGCACACTGGTTGTAGCCAACAATAAGATGAAAAGCTGGTTGTTTTGTTAATGGATCTGCTGCACTTGTGTGCTGTATAGTTGTCCCTTAGTCCCCAGAATTTTACTGTCTCTGTGTTCTTTAAAAATTTCCCAGTATCCAGAGGCTATTTCATAAATACCAAGCCATACCTTGTTTCAAGTTAATGGAAGTGTATGCATCTGTGCTAGTATTAACATAATTCAATTAATCATATTTAAATCTATTTGCTGGTATTTGCATGAAATAATGAATTGATTAACATGGCAGCATATGCCTTATTCATAAATTATTGACTTAAAAAATAAAACCAATACTGAAGTGAGACTTTGAAGCTTTAATTCATTAAAAATATCTGAGCATTTTATTGAACAACGATCTTACAGTAAAAGTATTGAATCAAATACAGCCTAACACTAATTATACTGCAGCCCTTCATGGCACTTGTCACTCTCGCTTTTGTTGCATTCTGACCCCTTTCCACTTAAGCCTTTATTTTTAACATCAAATGATGAGTGCCTGAACTAAAACTACATAATAATTACTTTGTGCTGCTTACCTGGTTCACATTGAAAAATTTTCTTTTAGAGTGTGGGGTGACTGTTTCAGAGCCTGTGCTGAGGTGTATGAAATGCAGGGCATCTCCACTCCACCAGAAGCTTGGCCTGGGTGACACTAAGTCTGTTTTGATGGCTTCATTCTGTGGAATTTGATACTTTGAAACAGTCCATTGCCTTATCTTTCCTTCATGCAGGACTCGTGGCTCCACTCAAGAGTCTCAGATAAAAGCATATAGCGAAAGACTTTTAAAAACGATGGAGGCACTTTTAAGTCCTTACTGAGGCTGGCTTTGTCTTTCTTTTTACATTTACTGGCTAAGTACTTCTGAAAATTGTTTCTTCAGCTACCATAGAGAAGTACCATAAAAAATGCCCCACAGGTAAAGATATGTTCATACCAGGGTTCACTTGCCCTCCCAATTTGTGCAGCCCATAGCTATTCCCTCCTCCCTGCCCCCTGTACACAGAGCAATACTCTGGTCAGCCAGGAAATCTCATTGCTACAAGTAGGCCAAAGAACTCATTTCCCTCAAGACGTCAAGCTGATTGATTTTCCTTTCCATGTCAACCGATTACAAACCTTAGAGAACATTGCTATTGTCATAGTTGCTTCAAGAAGGGAAGATATAAGGGACATGTAACAACAGTCTTCAGATACGTGAGAAGTAGGTGGAAAGAGGACAGAGCAAACTCTTCCTCTCCTCCCAGGTGGACAGAGCAAGAGTTTAGGGCTTAAACAGAAACAAGAGTGATTTATGTTAGGCAATAGGAAAACTGTCCCCAGTGATGCAGCATTAGAATACATTGCTGAAGGAGGCAAGGGATCCCTAGAAATGCACCTGGACAAACTCCACTGGTAAATTGTTCAGGGAAAGCTGAAAGTGTCTCAGCACAGAAGAACGGTGTAAATGACCTTTCAGCTTTTTTCCAAGTCCTTAGTGGGAGACAGACTTCACCCTTAGACTCTCCTGAAGTTCCACTACAAGTTCACGTCAAAATGGACATGACCCACTTTCATCACCTGCGATCAAATTAATTTTGCTGAGGTGTTACTACTGATGGCTACAGCAAGCAGCAACACTGGTGCCAGTCAGACATTGCCTGCAAGAATTTTTACAGGCCCCCCCAGCTTGTCCTTTCCTGTGGACAACCTCCTCCTTCCACAGCACCTCTGCACTCTATGTCCCACTTCCCTGCACACCCAAGCGCAGGATCATGACCACTGCCCTTGCTCTAGACCTTCAGTGCAGCCACCTGGCTTCCCATTTTGGTGGGCGCTCAGGCACTTTGTCGCTGACTTCCACAGACACCGGCCAAGGAATCTAGAGGAAGTCATTACCTCTATGGTCTGAAAGACAGAGAAATGTTGCTTTCTGCGCAGGGCCATCTCAGCCCTCTGAGGCTGCGTGTCTAACACCAGAACTCACTCTGAATTTTTCACTCCTCTTTACAGCTGGGGAGACCTCAGCACTTCTGTGGCTGATGGCATTGGCACAGCTTCATGGACAACGTCAGCTGGCAGCGAGGCAGCCACTCTTTTCCTGATGGAGCACAGCGCTTTCCCACACCTGCAGCATCTATGCCAACACTCCTCCACGTTAGACTGCAGGTGGGATGTTTTCATCTTCCTTGAAGGTGTCCTGGTTCTGGCAGTGAAAGTAGCTTAGACTGGGCTGGTGTAGTGGCTGTTGTCAGATATCTCAACACTGTGTGCTGAAATGACATCTCATCACCACATGCAGACAGGAAGCAGCAAGCAGGCGAGAAAGAAAATACAACAAAAAGTATTTCTCTGTCTGCCAAGAGAACAGTCCATGTACAAAATCCTGGCTGCTAAAAAGGTAGACAGCAGTGTCAGTAAATGATCGCTTTGGATTTTTAGTGCCATCTTCTTATCTGAATTTTTATTGCATATCTATTAACTAATAACGTGTAGTTGAATGCAAATGTCATGTAAATATTTTCATAGGATTCCACTGGGTTGTTTTTTCTAAACAGTATAATATTTCTGCTTCTGTTTATGCATCTAGGTTTTAGTTACCTCTGTCACACTGGAACTACATCATACTTTTTATCTGTTTTTCAACAGATATATTTTTCAAAAACTTGGTACATTAAAAATGACCCCTTTTTTACTTTACAAGTGAAATAAAAATTCTCCTACGTTTATGTTTCACCCCTGGATCTAAATTCACACATTCCTCTTTTTCTCTTAAAAAAAAATCCATAAATTTATTTTGTGGCAGTTGTAGTAAACTGTAGCACTTTAGAGAAGACCTTCTGTGTTTTCTTTTAACATGGATCCTGTTCCCAGTAAGATTTATGCAGAGGCTAAAAAGAAAATCATGCTAGTTTTTTTGGTTAAAATTTCCCTCACATTTTAAACACTAAAGTGTTCATAGCCTGGAAACTTCTGAAACATGAAAATCTCATGAGTTTTATCCAATTTACAGCCTTCCAAAAATGTCGTCATTTTTTTGAAGCAGACACTTTTGAAAAAAATACATCTATGTAAAACTCCATTTTCCTGATGAAAAAGACTTGGAAGTTATGCTTTCACATGCTTATCCAGCTCCTCAGGCACATTAGAAAATTATTCCCTTTAGAGAGAAACACTGAAGGTTTGGGACAGGAATATAAGCAATCCCACTGCAGAACACACTCAATATGCTGGGGCTCAAGACTTTTCTCTGAGGAATGTTTTGTGGAGCTCTGTTGCTGTCTTCTCTATCTCTACTCTGTATCTCTCTTACTTTATTTCGAGATTTACTTGAAGAGGATGTTTTAGCCTCAAATAGATTTTTTTTTTTTTTTTTTGGTGTGTGGGCATGCAGCCTTTCGCTCGCATCGTGAAAACGTATGTTTTTC
>VYZQ01045742.1:18543-35732 GCA_013400655.1 Mystacornis crossleyi | reverse complement strand
CATAACCCAACATAAAAGCTATGTGCCCGTGTGCGTACAAGCAAGTAACTTCTTTCTCTTCTGTTTCAACATAACTGTTAGTTTTCTTATTAAGAAAAAAAAAATCAGTTTCCATCTTTCTCCAGTTGATCTTTGTGTTCAGGTGTAGCAAACATGCTGCTTCCTGTTGTGGCTTATGCTACAGGCGAATCTGATATTTGCATTTGTACATCATGTGCATTTTGAAATAAAGAAGTGACGGCTGATCTCCATGTTGAAATCATTATTGCTATTGCTCTATAGTTTGTTGACTTGCTTTGTTTTGCTTTGCTTCCTCTGGAAGGTCTCACAGTCTGCTGTGAAAAAGTTGTGTGTTAAGAAGGAAAAAAGAAGTATAAATCCCACAAAGGCTGGTGCAGAACGAAATTGTCACAAAGCACCAGACCACAGAGATTCAAGCCTTTGTCTCCTCAACAATAAAAATACACCAAGGTAGCCATAGATTCCCTATGTGGGAATTTGCTTCTCCCAAGCACATCTCACTCTTTGTGTTGACTGAGGAGTGACAAGGTCTGAAAATACAACTGCTTATCCTTAAGCAAAATAGAAAGGGACTGTGGTGGAGAAATACACAGAATTCAGTATACCGAAAGAGGTTTCCAAGCTGTGATGTGCACAGATCTGGTCTCCTTTGTAAATAGCAATAATCAAAAGCATCTGGCTGCCTATGTATGTGCCTTTGCCTTGCTTGGTAAATGCCAGCTCACAGACAATCCTATGAAAACAGCTGGGAGAATTGAAAGAAAGAGGATAGAGGCAGAAAAATGAGGATGATTTTGTGGAAAGTGGAGAAAGCACTGTGGTACAAAGGAGAGGGATGTTATGAAAAAGACTTTAAGGAAAAAATAATCCTTATGCTGTTATTTTCATGACGCCATTTTTAATGCAAAACTTCTAAAAAATTCAATTTCTATAAGGTAAATTTTGGATGCCAAATCAATAGAAATAATTGCTGCTCAGGTCTGTTTCAGATTCTCACTGTATGATGAGTTGGAACATAGCAGCTGCCTAAACATATTTAGAGGGAAATGCCAGGGCAGAGAACGAATCAATAAATGACCCCAAAGCTTAAGAGAAAAAGGGTTAAAAATATTAGGCTAATGAATCCCAAAACTTATGATAGTTCAGCCTTAAAAGTCAAATGGTACGTGTGTGGTACAGAAAGGAGTTGAGGACAAAACAGGGGTTTGGGGAAGCACAGGGCCTGTCCTGTTGTCAGCCTGTGTAGCTCAAGCCCTTCATCCTGTGTTAAGCACAGGAGTGCAGTGCTGGCAGCATGTACGGCATTGACCAGTCCTGCCCGTAAGTGGAAGTGCCTGGAGAAGGTTTATGAAACACTAAGTTCGTTTTTGCCTTCAATAGACGTTTGAAGGTACCCTTTGAAGTAACAGAGATGACCTGGAGGCACTGAGGGAACCACACCATTGCACGGTCCCAGTGATCCATCCGAGGGTGAGCCAGGGGAGCTGTATTATCAGGGGAGCCTGACAACAGCATTCACATAGAACAAGAGCAAGCCTGCTGCAGTAGTTGACGGCAGTGTGCTCACCATGTTCAAAACCCCCACAGTATATATACAACACAAAAGCTTTTCTCTTTCTTTGGGTGGTTTTCTTTACATAAATGCTATGGATTTGCTATTTTTCTCTCTTTATTTCCTTAAATCCTTATGAATTAGTCTGTGGTATGTTGCAAAATATGCAACGTGGCTGATGTAATAATCTCATTAGCAACTGATTGACGATTTTTGAATCCTTAACTCCAGAAATTTAATGCTACATTTGGTCACAATTTTGCAATTAAAAGATAAGACCTTGTTGCACAATATCTTCCTTGAAAATAATTGAATGTTTGGCTCTTGCAGTGGAATCAATGCCACATTTACTTTTTTTTTTAGGTTTGCCTACTTTATCATTCTTTTTGAATTTAAGTGAGTGTAGCACTCAGAAAATGTTCCATGTTTCTAATCTACAGAATGGTGCAGGTAGTATCTACTCTCCAGCATAATGCAGGTATTATCTCTTCTCCAGTCTGCAAATTTACTCCTCCAGGTTTTATGAAGGTACAGATTCTGGAGACCACGGAAGTAATTCATTCCCTGTACTGATCCAGTCTCTGACCTTGCATCAGACGTTTAAAACAACAAAATATTTCTTCCTTCCTCTTATCTCTGATAGGTTCCATAAAACAAATGTGCGTGTAGAGGTAAAAAACATTCATAAGGGACTAAAGAAAGAAATCATTTTCCTTTCTGTAACAAATTTAAGCAAAGAGTGAAGCACCATAATAAGAAAACATAAGGATGCTTTGAGCAATGCTGTTTTCTACTGCAGAAATGTATATGATGTCCTGTACTTAAATAGTACTTTGAGATGTTCAACATACGTGTCTAAAAACTGTGCACAGATCAAGAAGTGAGAAACAAGCAAGTGTGTTTTCCTGGAAATCTGACTTTCAGGGTGTAGGAATATAAACAGCACTTGCTAATGACTAGATGTCCAAATTACCACTTTCCTATCTCACCCTGACTAATAGTCTTATCTTAAAAAAAAAAACCCAAACAAAATCCCAACAACCAGACTTTCTAGAAGATAGCATCTGCCTTCTAGAAAATTTTGCTTCTTTTAGAAATAAGATTTGCAGGTACTCTACATCAGCACAAAATTAATTTATCCTCTGTTCCTGTGCTTATTCATACATTTTCCACTGCTCCCTGAAGGAGGAGAGGTCAGGAAGTTATTCCTGCTACCTACCTGCAGCCTTCTCTCTGGAACACTGCATCCTTAAAAACAAACTTTACCTTTCCTGTGTTGCTGTGAAATATAAAAGTACTATCTCCTGTTTAGGACGTGCAAGAAAGAGAACTGGTTTCATGTTTTTTTTCCCCAATTATTAATATACTTTCTTCAAATCTTAGAAATCTGGACAGATCTTTTGGATCTTGGTGCCAGTGCTCCTGTTAACCATGTACCGAAATCCAAGTAATATAAAGTTTTCTTGCTTAGTTCTTTTTGCCTCCTTGTAGTCCAGTAAAGGAGAATATACTCTTGAGAAAATTTAAAACAATGTGAATTTCCTTGCCTAATGACTGAGTATTACAGAGACCATCAACAGTGAGAGCATGCCAAGAGGAAACATGTCAGATGTTGTACAAAACACTAAATAAAGACACATCCAAAAGTGTATTGGATAAAGCTGGTTTTATAAATGAAATACCCTGCCAGAGGGTTTAAGTCAAGTCACCTTTTGTCTGCTGAGATGGCTGTCTCAAGAAGCCTGTGAAAATTTCTTTAAATTTCCCCAAAAAGCAGATCTTGCCAATTGAACACATGGACTACAGTTCTGCAATATTTATTTATAGCAGCAGAACTCAGTCTACAAACAAGCACTACATCCCATGTCATTTATTATGTTATCCGTATTTTACTGTGATTAGAACAAACAGCTAGATCAGTCCTGCTTCTTGTATTTACAAAGTAGCCTGATAGACAGTCAATACGGCACTTTTCTGTGAGGGATGAGAACAAACTGTGCAAAGCAGGCTTCTCCCAGCCCCTTTTCTCTTTTTGATCATTACTCCCTTCTTTAATGTTGTTTTCTGCCAAAAAAAAGCACCATATGACCTTTGAGAAATGTCAGGAAAACATTATTTTCTCTGTGCCATTCCAGTTTGCGGAAATTGGGTACATCCTTACTCCAAGCCCAGCTCAGTATAGTGTCTCTGAGACAAGTCGTGCTAAAATGCATCTCGCTGCACTCTTGGGGGTGCCACGCACCCCTCCTGACCTTCTCCGACTGCTAAATGTGGCTGTGGGAGTCTCGCTAATGAACAGCACTGCACCATCTGTTTGGTTCCCACTGCTGGACCTCCTTGGGGTGAGGGAGGAGCAGCAAGCCAATGCCAGTCCAATGCCTCCGTCTGACTCACAAAGCCATACAGCTGCCGCTTCTGTGCTTTCTGTTGTTTTTTTTTTTTTCCTTTCCAGAATGACTGAGATGCATTATTTTCCAGAAATAATTCAAAAGTGTAGAAAATTTAAGTGCCTAGAATAGAAATAAATTCAATTTTGTATCAGGGCTTTTACACTGCACTCATTCAGTAAAAAACAGGAGACATATTCCTTTATGTTAATGGCACTTCCTTCCTTTTAAAATCCTTGGGACAAATATCCTCTTCTCTCTTTTCTGTAGAGTTTCTAGTACCTTTTTACACAACTGTGTAATATAGATTTTACACTGTATGATAGAATGACAGATACTGCTTTACATATGTAGGCTAGTATACTCAGGCTTTATGTACACTAAATAAGGTACTGTCATTCTGAAACTATTTGAGTTGGTCCTTAGACAAGTGAAAGAAAATGCTTCTTTTGCATCTCTCTCAAAGGGAATAAGTCTAGCAGAGGACTGGGCTGGGTGTCCTGTCCTTTCTGATGGACAGCATTATGTTGCTGCACTCCTGGTCGAGTAGCCTGGACTGCTCTAACAATGGTTAGAGTTTCTGGGTTTGGCTGAGATAGATTCTGAAGCAGCAGAAAATATGCTTAGCAAGACAGATAAGTTTAAGCTTAATAATGGAATATTGTGCATTATTATATAAGGCATACAAGCAAGCATTGTTTTCAGCAGGTGTACGTGTGTTTTTAAGGATTGGTTGGAACAGTTGTCTGTAAACTTTACAAGCATGTTATTGGCTAAAAAGTCTTTAAGAATGCTTTGTAACCAGGAAGTCTTTGGTTGCCCGTGACGGCGTGAGCTTTGTACCATCTCTTGTGTCTCATCCCTGTATATGAGACTGATGCCTAAATAAAATAAAAAAGAAGCTCCTGGACTGCCTGCCAGGCTCCCCATCCCATTTGCTATCAAAAATGCTGACAGGTTAGGACAGTCTTGTTTTAAACTCCTGCCTCTCCTTGTTTCCTTGTTTACTGTCAGCAACAACATCTCTGCTGGTTCCACATTGTATTTATGCAAAATCACTCTGGGCTTGGGTTGATGAAGACCCACGCTGGTGCCAGTCCTGAAGTCATGATGGACAAAGCTCCTCTCTTCTCCACTGGTCAGGGCAAGTCCTGGGCCTGTAATCTGCTGACATCCAGGTCCTTCACCCAGCTGCCCCTCTCTTGGCTTCGCCCTGGGAGCCCTGCAGAGTGTCCTACTGCAGTCTGTAGTCTTGCCCTATCAGTCTGTATTCTCCTCCTGTATTGCCTCAGTCTCTGAGAAAAAAAAGAGCTGAGTTTTGGCCCTCCTCAAAGCAGCATGACTGCTCCTGCAGAACAGCATGGTGCAAAGAGACATGAGGAAGAGCAGACAAAAATAAAAGTCTTTCTCATACCAGCCTCTTTATGTCCCTTCTCTTCACAGTATACAGAAAAATGCAAAATAGCAGCTATGTGGGGAGGTTTTCCCTGCTCTGTGGGGAAAAATAGTAGGCTAACAGTAATGAGGAAGCAATTTTTTGCCTTTCTAGTAGGACCAGAGTCTGAACTGGGTTAGATGGTATAGGAATATATTTTTCTTTGCTTTCTGCGAGTGCATGCAGTTTAAAACCAGCAGAGCCGTGGCCACAGTAAAAGAAAATACAAAATGGAAACAAACCACAGTACTAAAACCAAATAACAATTGTGTCATTGTTGTGCCAGATGCAGTCAGAGACATAAAAGAGATCTTAATTAGTTACGTGTTCCTTGCTTTCTGAGGCTGTTTGCTCCCTGCTCTGCCTTTTGGCGCTCCTTATAGGGTTGAGTGTTGTGCAACAGCGTGGGAGCAGATGCTGTGCATCCTTTGTGAGCACCTATGCCCGTGACAGGATTTGAGCATATCAGGCATATGTTTTATTCACTAAGGCTAAGAAGCCATTTTCTGTAAAGTTGAATATTGAATGATGGAAGAGGTATCTTACGTTAATTTTATACCTTTTTTTTTTCTTTGAGGTGGGGGTACCAAAAAAAAAAAAAGATCAAGGATGCCAAGGATGTTTGGCACGTGAGATATGAGAACAGCTTCATTTTGATAATAATGTAGAGAAATAGATGACCTTATTAAATTGCATCTCTTCAAATCTTCCAAAGCAAGAAGCACAATTGCATTAGAACCCTCCTGAAACTCAGGAGATTTCCCTGGATTTTTATTCAGTCATTTACTGTCCAACTATTAAACCTGTGTCCAGTGAACATGGCATTGCATGATATACTTCAAAGCCTAGGCTTTAAGTACTATCATAAAATTATTTATTTGGGAAAACAATAAAGGTAGAACATTTGCATTTGCAGACTGCCTGCATGAAAATTTCTACACACATGTCTTTGGGCTTGATTTGAGATCCATGAAAAGCCTGTTATAGTGCTCAGGCCTTCTGTGAAGAGAACTGACTATAGGGAGGAACAAAGCAGAAGAATAGATAAAATCAAAAATTAAAAAAAAAAGAAATTTACTCCCTGTTTTTAGACCAAGTCTGCATTTCATATAAAAAGGCAAAAAAGTTTCATTTGTGGCTGATACTGGCACTTACCAGATTTTTGTGGTTTAATTTTTTGAATTAATTGAAAACTGTGTAGTGTTTTCTGTATTTATAGGTTTCCCAAGGAAAAAAAAAAGATATGGTTTTGACAGGTAATTTAATCATTCCCCATGTCACCTGTATTTGTCTATCTACAGAGAAAAACACTGTGATACCATCAGCAATTTGAAATAGCTGTCATTTAAGTCTGAGTATGATTCACCAAGGGCAAACCAGGCTTGACAAACCTCATCACCCTCTATGACAATGTAATGTGCTCAGTTCATGCAGGGTGTGGTGGTCGTTGTCCACCTGGATTTCTCCTAAGCTTTCAGTACAGTTTCCCACAGCCTCCTCCTGGAAAAACTGATGTGTTATGGTCCAGGAACTGGTCTGTGCAGTGGTTGGGGAAGAGGCTGACCAGCTCACCCAGAACACCAGACATGCTGGTAAATTACTCCATTCCAAGCTGCCAACCTGTCACAAGTGGGGATCCCCAGGGATTGATACTGACCTTACACTGCTTCCTGCATTCATAAATGACGTGGGAGATAGGATCAAGTGTACTCTGATGACATTTGGCAGTGAGACCAAACTGAGTGGGAAAATGAAGACTTTGGAAGGAAGAGCCACCCTACAGGAAAATCTGGACAGGTTGAAAGAGTGGGATAAGAAGAACCTTATCAAGTTCATCAAGATCTTGCACCTGGGAAAGTATAGTCCAGGAATGTAGCACAGGCTGGGCTCAATCTACCCAGCTGGATCTATCTACCCTTTCTCTCAGGAAAGGGAACTGCGGGAATTGGAATCATCACCCCAGGGAAGTGGTGGATTCCCAAATATTGAGGAATTTTGAAATTCAGCTGTACAGGATGCTGAGCCATTTTGACTAGACCGTGCTTTCACCAAGAAAGGTTGGACAACATGATCCTTAAGGGCCCCTTCCAACCTGGTATTCTATGATTCTGAGATGAAAGTCCATTTTATTCATTATGGGTGCCTAGTGTCTTATTGTTGCATTGACAGCAGCCTTAAATTCTGTTGTTGTTGCTTGGATTAACAGAAGGACCAGGAGCAGGTGTAAAAAAAAAACAGATCCCGGGACTGAGGATGCCCTCTTCATCTCTGCCTGCCTCCTACTTGCCTGCCTTTTGCTTCCCCGGCACATAAACCAGTGGCCTC
Organism: Mystacornis crossleyi; assembly: GCA_013400655.1. Classification (NCBI taxonomy): domain Eukaryota; kingdom Metazoa; phylum Chordata; class Aves; order Passeriformes; family Timaliidae; genus Mystacornis; species Mystacornis crossleyi. Next base: position 28,012 of record VYZQ01045742.1, on the reverse strand, counting down.
AGGCAGAAGGCACCTAAAAGACCTGATCTGTAGGGCACCTTTTTAAATTGCTATGGTAAAATCCCATTTATGGCTTCCAACTATAATAAAAAATCTGACCTCCCAGAACTCTGGCCCTGCAGTGGGGAGCTGAGAAGCACCCAAGATGAAACACAAGATTTTTCACTGGAGTGGGATTTACTGTGTCACCAGTCACTCAACAGCATGCTCTTAAAATACCACTTTTTGCTCAAACATGGTTTTTGCACATGCTGTGGTATGGCATAAATAGGAGAAGGGACCACAAATGTTATTTAAATAGATATATCAGATTTATGTAGCAAACAAGATGTACTAAATTCTCTTAGCTGAGTAACGACATTCTAAAAAAAATGCTTTATATGGCAAATAAGATATGGAGCCAAAAATTCCATTAAATCTTTATAAATTGTGGAATCCTATTTAAATAAAAGGATTTATGCAGATAATTCTATTAATGGTATTGATAGCTATCTGCATAAATCTCAGCCTTTCTAAGAGGAAAATATGTTTTTACATTCAAAATGCATCTGGACATCAAATAATGTAGCACTGCAATCCTTGCTCTCAGTTAGGAAGACGAGGATGGTGTTCTGTATGTAATTATCATATACATTAAGGAATAATGCAACAAGATATTTTCGAGGGATTTTTAATAGAGTGAAAAATAAGATGTTTGGTTATCTTTCAGAGAGACAGAGCAAATATGGCCTATGAGGTCTCATTTATTTTCTGTTCAAATCATCTCTAACACTTGGAAATTTAAAAATCTTTTTGAGATGAGTTAATTTATTTTTATCAAACAGGAACAAGTTTGTGTAGAAGAGGTATTAAAAATTTCCAGATACATTTTTTAAAGCACCTAACAGCTGAAATAACTGTGTGTATTTTGATAATTCCTGATGAGTGTACTAGAGCTCTGGCCAAATACTCAGTAGAGAATAGGATCAAATGCTAATATTTGATTAAGTTTCTCTAGAAGTTTTCCTTTAGATTAGGTCAGAATCCTACCCAGTTAAACCTGGATAAAGAACATGTTTTCAGAAAATTTGTGGGGTAGGTGGGAGGTGGCAGGGGAAGGAACATTCATTATCTTGACCAAATATCCTACCAAAAAAAGTGGTTTGCCATTTGCAAGTTGTGGATCTGAACTCAAAATTAGGAGTGTGTGGGTCTTCATCAACCTTATCCTGACTCTTGTAATTTAAACGATGTTTGTACTTCCAGAAAAAAAGTAAGAATATGTCCATATCAGCATAGCTGTACTGGGAGGGAGTATGCCTCTCCCACAGCCTCATTTGGCTAAATTACGCCCTCTCAGTGGTGAGATGCTGCAGCTCAGTTGTTAACCAAGCTAGCTGAGACCTGCTCAAATCTGTGCAGGCACTGCAGTTGCCTCTCTGATGTAGCCTCGGAGGCCCTAGCAGTCCATCCAATAGCACTGCATCCCATGGCAAATCTCCAGGTGATTTCCTTGCAGAGATGTTCATGCCCACCTAGCCTACCTCTGTCTTGGTGTCCCGTGCTTGTTTCCTGCACGGATTGCGTTTTGCCTTTTACACTGAAACAGTAAAATGCTTATGTTTGGTGGTCAACTGTTGTCAGGAAGTCTAGAGCTGCACTCCTCAGCATGATATATTTCTTGGTGGTGGATGTCAGGTCTGTGATGGATGTCAGGTCTGTGCTGGGCAGCAGGGCAGGAAGCAGGAGCAGCACGTCCATCCACTGAGGAGCCAAGCACTGGCTAATGCTCTCGGTGTGATGTGGAACCCAGTGTCCCAGATAATGCAACAGAGCCACAGAGCTCCTCACTGCCGGGAGGTACCTGCTTGGGTGGGAATTTACACCTATGTTGCTATTTAGGGTTTTTTTGACTAGAGAAAAACTGCCTTTAAACTTCCAGTCACCTAGATAAGGTCTCTTCAAGACTCCTACACATATCTAGCCAGAGTTCTGCAGCATTGTTTCAAAGGACATTTGAATCTTATTTCCTCTACATTTGTTAATTGAATATCTTGTGTTTTGTCTTCAAATAATATTTATTATGTTCAGTGTGACCAGAACAATTTTATTGCCCTCTATTTTATGTTAACTTGGAGAAAGTAATCCAACAGTGTCACAAATTAGTCTTTTTGCTGAGAGAGTGGAAACATGCTAACACCCAGAAACTCTGGCTGTCTGCTGGAAGAGGTAGGAAAAAGAAACCTATAGGTACAGTATTCAGGACAAAGTATTCTGGAAAGGCTTATAGGCACACTGAGCATCTTCTGTAAAGACTGAAAGGATTGGACTGAAAAAGAACAAGCAGAAGGGGAAAAAAGATGATGCTTTTATTGTTTGTCTCTTACAACTGACAGGAAAGATCTTTAAAAAGTAGTCTTTGAAGAGGGTTGTCTAGTTCTGATTATTTTGCTGCAAGTCTATGCCACTGCTGTGTCTTTTGATATATGTTCCTTCTCTTAAATAGTTCAACCTGTTCCAAAGTAACCAATGCCTCTGTTTCTGTATTCCTCAGGCTTACATACAGTGTGCGATCATTAGTAAAGTCTGTGGCTGATATTTTAGGTTCCTCCACACCCAAAAGTAATGAGAAACTGTTTTATAGCCAGACATATCTTCTGACTGCTTACTTTACAGAAAGAAATTTTTTTAAGAGGCTGACAAAATCAGAAGAAGTTCTTAAACTGCTGTTAAGATTCATATTTTTGCTTCCTAGGATTATTTTTCAATAGTCATTTATTTCTAAGGAATTATTTTAATAAATATGAAGCATCTAAACAGAAGAGAAATGCTGAAACAAACAACATCCTTATCTGAAGGAGCAAAGGGTTTTCAAGACTACATGTAAGACATCTGTTTTATTTCCCACTGAGGAGATTGCACACTTCTGAAGAAATGGTGTGCTTTCTCCAGTAAGACCAATCTGTAGAACCATAACAGGGGGAAAAAAAGAGGTTTCTGAAGTCCAGGTGCTGGATTTCCAGGGATTCAATCATGACAGGGCTGACTCACTGTTTTCAGAATCAATGGAATTCACTCCTTCAGGCAGCCTGTATACAGAAGTTACTCTCCCCATTCCAATCTACCTTATGCTCCTAAGTATAGATTGTTACTGATGTTCTAAGTAACATGCAGGGAGAAATTTTGTTTCATTTACATGCAATTGGTTGTCTTCATAATTCTCCAGGGAAGACTTTTGGAAAGGTGAAATATCAGACACAACCTTCAAAGGATGAAAGCAAACATGGTACCCTACCTCCCATGAAGACCACTTGCAGAATAACAACAGTGCTGAACTGCACCCACTGCTGAGCAAACACATGTCAAAGCCACACTTTGTGCACTCAGAATTACTTTGGGATTGTTTGTTTGTTTGTTTGTTTGCTTGTTTGTTTGTTTTTCAACTGTTTTGCACTCCAAAATTACATCAGGATACATGAAAACTAACCCCAACCAAGTCTTTGTATCAAATTTCACATCAGGGTTTTATCCTATGTTGCAACAAAGGGAATAATTTCTGATGTGCTTTAATATATGCTGCTGTACCTGCTCAGAAAATGAGGTAGTTCAGATGAAATTTCACACAAAAATTATATATAATTATCTCCCCTCTACAAGGGAATGTACTAGGCTGAATAGCTGTAAAGAGTATTTAATGCTATTTTAAAAGGTAAAAATGTAGGCAGACAGATTTACATTTAAATCATATTTCAATCAACCTCAAAGGTTCAGTTTACACAGGGAGGGTATAAAATGTTAGCTCATTAAATATGCACAATGTTTTCCATTGCATGAAGGATGTGGATTGTACTTTCGATTTCCAAGTAAATTAAACCTGCTGTCAGTAAGTACACTGTAGCAGGATACTGTGGGCTCTGTGGAAACCAATTTAAACAATTTATGCTACTGCATATCAGTTGGGTGAATTGGATTTCAGATAAATCCTCAGTGACAAGCTTAGGTTCATCTTGCAGGAGTAGGAAGAATCCATATCTCTTTTTCTGATCACAGCTTTAGGACAATACTTTTACACTCCATGCAAAGGAGTTGAAGGAGTTGTGGTGGGAGATCCTGTACAGAAGGCACAAAAAAAATTGTTATGCAGCGAGAGACAGTCTCTATGACTTAGCAGCAACTGTCTACGTCTTGCCATGTACACATTAGGGATTGATCAGAGAACGTGTGTGTAGCTGGAGAACAGCCCACCCCTCCCAGCCTTCTTTCGTGCCAATGTAGTCAGTGATCCCATGACCTCCTTTCTCATTTCAGGTCACAGACACTTAGAGTGCTTTTTTTCAGGCCTTAGAAGGCTGCGTAAGGAGCCAGATTGTGCATTAATTCATTCCAGTCAATCTACCTCATCATATGGTTTTCCTTGATCACTGTGTTATAAAAAGAGGTGGGCAAATTCTGCCTATCCACTATCTCATGGTTTGGGGGGGGTTTTTTGTAAGATGTAATTAGTAAACTACACTTGAAATCAAGTTTTCAAACACCAGCTTTCCACTCCTTCAAAGTACTCTAATGAATAGCCAAGGACACATCATCATATGTAACTTCTTATGGTATTCACTGTGCTTAAAAAAGATATTCTAAGAATTCATCTGTTAAGAAAACTATTTATGATAAAGATGAGGCCTGCATTTAATTGAAAAGTATTTCAAATAACTGTATGTGTAACATAAAAAAAAAAGCAAAACAAATTTGAAGATAACCAAATGTCTAAGGCAAGATAATTTTATTGAACACATACAATTCCTTAGTAATAATGCATTTACATCTTTAGGCTAGAGGGTTCTAAAGCCCTTTACAGACTGCATGCACTGTTTTCAGTGTATTCATAAAAACAGACAAAAAGTTCTGGATGGTACTCTTAAAAATTAAATGACTCAGCAAAGTCTTTTTTATGATTCTTTCTCGAAAAGACTCTGTGAGGGTTTATACTGTCGTCATACCCTCCCAGTCGACATATTGTTAAATTTCTGTGAGTCCTGAAGAAATTGGGTTCTATCTGTACAACACCCAACCATATTTTCAGCCATCTTGTCTCTGGACAACAATCACAGCAAGTCCAATTTCCATCCATAAAATCTGTTTTTCCAAAAGTGGCATCCATCTCCCAAAAGATTTCCATCAGACACTTCTGTAAGCATCTTTCAAGTTTCCTCTGGATGAATCTGTCATGCAATTAGGTTATGGACGGGCTGTTGTGACAAATAGGTTGCCGTTTGCCTTTTGATGTACTTTTGATTTTGATGTTTAAGTATTTCCGTCTTTTAAATGCTGTCTTCTGGGAGCTGTACCCAGTCTATTCCATGTTTTAGGTAAAATACTTGCAGCAGCATCTTTTCTTTGTGAATCCAAAGAGCACATTATAATGTGTCATATTTTTCCCAGGAGTGAATATTATTTTGAATACTCACTGTATTGTGGAATAGCTTGCAGACTAAAGAGTGTATTTCGTTACTGGTTTTCTCTTTCATGAGAAATCTTTCAGTGGTAAAATAAATCACAGAATCATAAAATGACGTGGCTTGGAAGGGACCTTAAAGGTCATCTAGTTCCAGCCCCTCTGCCATGGGCAGGGACACCTCCCACTACACCAGGTTGCTTAGAGCCCCATCCAACCTGGCCTTGAACACTTCCAGGGATGGGGCATCCACAGCTTCTCTGGGCAACCTATGCCAGTGCCTCACCACCCTCAAATAAAAGAATTTCTTCATTCTTCCAAAATATCTGAACCTTAATGTTCTCTGTGAAGCCTTCATTTGGCTCTGTTGCCTGTGGCTTATGATACCATCTTTAATTACATTATGACTTACTATTTTTCCTCAAGATCTCTGCCTTGTTCATTGCACAGTGGACTGGATCTGCAGATAAATCATGTCTAAGGAATGAAAGAGACTGCTGTCTGAGGGAATTCCTTTGTTGAGGTTGGAATTGTTAGGCAGGAACCTGAAAGAGAGAGAAAAACTCAGACAGCTATTGCTTCTCTGGAGGAATAGGTTCTACTCCTCTCTTTACTGCCTGAGGTTCTGACTGGCATTATTGTCCACTCCTAGAATAACTTTTGTCCAAGAACTGTTTTTTTCTTGTTCCTTTTTTTTTTCTTGTTCTTTTTTCTTTTTTGCATTAATTAAGTTTGCACTGAGATATCTTTCTAAGAAAAAAAACCAAATTGAATACTATTGTAAAAATTTAGAATATGGGAGATCAAATTTATTTTATTGTTTAAGTAATTCTATAGTTAAATCCAGCATCTAGTCCATACTGCTTTACTCCCAACTTCTCACTGATACAATTTTCCAATTTATTCATGTCTTATTTTTGCCTGGTTTTCCCTACACCAATATGGAATTTTCAGGTCAAAGAGACTTAATTCTTAATTCATTGTTAAAATTATTTATTTAAATTTCAATCAGCATGAGCTTTTATAAAAATAGCTTCAAAACTTTGCGCATTCCTGCTTTTCATTACTGTGTTTAATGAAGAAATTATGAATGCAGATTTTAATGTCATCAGTGTGAGGATATTTCTTTTGAATTTTGCAGCACGACTAGAGGCAAAAAAATTAAATGTCCCTTTGAAAGCAATGTTTTGTACTGCAGGTAGTTAGGCAACTCTTTAGTCCCTCTGCACATGAGCAGGGACTAGTCCTGTGCTTCATTTATGCAAATGAAAAACACAATTCAGAATCTGCCCCTAAACCAGGCAACTGCTCTGCAAATAAATTTGAGTTAGGTAGTGAAGAATATCGTTGTCTGAGGGATCCAATTCCAACTTTATTGTATTTTTTTCTTTTAGTTTTCTAATGTCCTAGTAACTTAAAAACCAAATTACCTTGGTGTTAATGAGGTGTCATTACTTCCACTTTCTAAACGCTAAGTATTTCCTTTCTTTTTTCAAAGTCTCTAGGTCAAAACACTAACACTTAGGAGTAGTCTACATTCATACTCTTAATTAGGGCTGTTAAAGGATGGGTTTTCTCAAAGCAATTGAGCAATTTAAGGCGGTATGTGCTACTACTTTTATGCACTGGCCAGCATAAGGTAGCATAAGTGATTCAGAGCTCTTGATACACTAGCTGTCAAATGTATCAGATGTCTATGGCCTAAAAACACATTCTCAATATCCACATTATAAAATAAGAAGAGATAAAGAACTGGAAGTCAAACAAACAAACAAACAAACAAACAAACAAACAAAAATCCCATAAAATAAATTTAAAATTTAAAACTTTGTCCAGGACAGCCTATATTCCAAATTCCTACTACAAGTCTTTCTTAACTATCTACTTCATTTTTATGCTGCCATTCTTCTATTTTAGGTAGGTAATTAACTCTCCAAAAGGTGAGTTTAACTTAAAAGAGGAAACACTTTAATTTAGAGGAGAAGACCCCTAAATTCTTCATACAAAAAATCAACTTCCCCATGAACTTGCCTCTAGCACTGAAACTGCTGCCTATTTCATCATAATGTTTCAATGTCTTCTGCTCAATTTATATTTTCATAACACTATTACTTTTACGAGATAAGGAAGCGTAGGTAATTATGCTATATACTACATAAAAATTTTTTTTCAGCTACAAGTAGTTGCAGGCTTTGTGCCTTAAGGAAGTTGCCTTTGTACTGCATGCTAAGGAAAAGTACTAGAAATTATACTAACTAGAAATATAACTACATGTTCAAATATTAATATACTCCCAATATAGTCATCATAACTAAAAGGAAAAAATTGCTTTTGAGCATTTCACATTCATCAATAGTTCATGAAAATACGTAAAAAGTTATGACACATCTAATAAAGATGAAAGGGATGAAAATCCTTGTGAATTTTTAATATGGATAATAAAGAGCATTAATACAGCTTAATTATATTGATAAATAATTTAAATTACTTTTTAAANTTTTTAAACTATGTTTTATTTTTATTTGAAATAACTTTATGTGGTATTCTTGGAGGAATAATATACATGGCATTATACTGCCAGCCACTTTACAAGGGGAAGTAAAAGTTGTATTGATGATCTGAGTAAATATGGCCATTTGAAACATTCTTAGAACATTTCAGCCAAAATGCTGTATCTTTTAAAATATCCTTTTAAATCCAAAGTTTAGATAAATATTAAATAACAGTAAAAAACACTCAAAAGTCTGTCCTGAGGTTAGATGTCTGATTGGTCTGTCCTCTTAAAGCAAATCAATTTCTGTACACATTATCATACAAAGGAATTATGTTTCTGGCTTTGCAGGGGACACATTTCGTTTTCAGTCAGCTCAGGTATAGCTAAGTTAAAGGAAATATAGGTATTTCATTTTAAACCAGGGGCTTAAACCAAAGTTCAAGACTAAGTCCTTAGCTTTATCTCAGTGAAATACTGTAACTTTGTTATCTCAGCAAAGTAAGCTAATATTGCATAGGAGCTTTAACTACTTAGCAATTCAAGTTGACACACTTTTAGCAAGATCCATGTGCCCAGATTGAAATTTGTCTTTTTTACCTTTGCTGCATTTTCACAGGGGAGTGTACCAGTGTACCGTCCATGTTCCCTGGCTGCAGCCTGCTGACACTTACCTAGAATCATGGAATTATAGAATATCCTAAATTCTAGGGGATCCATAAGAATCACTGAGTCCAACTCCTTTCTTCCCACAGGACTACCTAAAACTAAACCATATGACTACAAATATTGTCCAGACTTTCCTTTAACTCAGCCAGGTTTGGTGCCATGACCACTTCTTTTGAGAGCCTGTTCCAGTGACCAGCTACCCTCTCAGTGAAGAAGCTTTTTTCCTAATGTCCAATCAGAACTTACCCAAACACAGCTTAATTCCATTAATTTCCTCATGTCCTATCACTGATCACTAGAGAGAGATCAGCACCTCCCCCTCCTCTTCATCCCTTGAGAAAGCAAGGAGGGCACACCCTCAGCCTTCTCCAAGCTCAGCAAACCAAATGGCCTCAGCCTTTCCGTGTAAATCTTGTCCTTGAGTCCTTTCACCATTTTCTCACTCACCCCTGCATACACTGTAATAACTTTATAGCCTCCTTACATCGTGGCCCCCAAAACTGCCCCCAGCACTCAAGGTGAGGCTGCCCCTGTGCAGAGCAGAGCAGGACAATCCCCTCCCTTTCCTAGCTGGTGATGCTGTGCCTGATGCACACCAGGACTTGGTTGGCCCTTCTGGCTGCCACACTGGGAAGACACAGTGGACACACTACAGGGCACACTGTTCAACTTTCCATCCACCCAAGCACCCAGATCTCTTTCCACGGGGCCTCTCTCCAGCCTCTTGTCCCACAATTTGGCTACATAACCTGTAAAACTTGCTGTAGTAACTGGTTTGGTCTTACCAGCTACTTGAGTTTTTCCCCTTCTGGCACTGAAAGCCAGGCAAACAGTTATCACAGCCACCTGAATCAGCCAGGGCAGCAAATTTATACAGGGAA
>VYZQ01045742.1:0-11878 GCA_013400655.1 Mystacornis crossleyi | reverse complement strand
TCTAGTTTATTTCTTCCTGAAGCTGACACAGTAAAACCGGGGAATGGAAATTCATGTTTTCATGCCATACTACATACTCTAGAAAAGCCGTTTTCTGGATTACTGAATGCAGACAACTAAAATGGAGAAAAAAATGAGATTATGGTGTTTTACTGCTGTGTCTAAAGCTATTTGTGATGGAACAAACTACAAAGTGAAGTTGAAATTCAAATTCCCTTTTCACTGTAAAAGGGAATTCACAAATTCCCTTTTAGAGTTCTTGTTTACTGATTTAATGAGTCTATAGAGCTTAAATTTAAAGAGTTGTCATTAATTTTAAAAGTCCTGGTCTTGTAATTCTTTACAAACTACTTGTATAAGGGATGCAGGATTGAACACTATTTTTTTCTACTGATTTTGGACTTTTGCTGCCTGCAATGTCTTTTATCCTCTGCACAGTCAGTTATTCATTTGACTTTATCTGTTACCAGTTTGCTGTTACTTTTCCTGTAATTTCTAGCTGGATGTAGGAGGAAGAATTGCTGACCAGGGCAAGAAGCTCACCAGATTTAGCAGGGCACGCCAGGTCAAATGTATGCCTGTAGCAGAGTAGTCAAGAGAAGGTTCCTGGCCAGGCACAAGAAGGTCTCAGTGATTATGTGGATAATTATGATTATCTTTATTGCTAATACAGTATCTAAATATTGCCAATGCAGTATCTATACAACTCATCATCTGCTACAATGGATTTTAGTATAATCCAGTCGTGGTCCCTCCTACTGAGTCATGAGCTTTAGTGAGAGCCACTTGCTTCCTAAACTTCTCAGAGAAGTCTAGGTGTGGCTCAGTCCACTGAGTTTCAGATTTGGCCAACAGTCTATTTCTAAAGGGTTATAATATAAGCAGGTTCATCTAGTAATTCTGCAAAGCCAAAGGTTTATGGTCTTTGGCTTTACAGAAGTCACAATTAAAAAGCAACAAAGCTTCTAGGTAGCCACCTGATTTTATGTCTGTATTTGACTGGACCTTAGTGCTTTATATTCACCCATCCAAAAGTGTTTCCCATCTTCAGGCTGGAAATAGGGAGGGGATCTACGTGGAAGATGCCTGAAACCTTGGTAGACCAGGTGTCCCAGTCTCCAGCAACATTTTACACCTTTTTCAGGTTGATGTGTATCAAAGTCAATCACAAACATCTCAGCTTCCACATTTCTGGAATGCATTGGTTCTGTGAACATCCAGACAGTTCTTCCAGAAATACCAGCCTGGTGTTCTTATCTTAGGAGAAACCCAACAGAGAACTGGAAAAGGAAAGTAGTTGTGGGGGAGGACACCCTATGGTCACCAACACAGTGCCATGCTTGATCAGTACAATTACAATTTTCCTGACCTGAAAAAACTTTGCTAACTGCATATACTTTCTCATTTTTACATGGAATGAGAAAATGTTATGGTCCTCCACTCCACCCCTGGAAAGAGAAAAATCTGCATGAGAGGAGAAGAGGTAAAGACAGGACAAATAAAGCAAAACTGAAGTGCCTTGCTTCTCAGTTACCATATGCTAGAACATTCATCTTCCCTAGTGTTCTATCCATCAATTCAATCCATTGACCCAGTTATCCAGATTACCATTTTAAGTCAATGTAGAAAAAGGTACTTCTGGAGTGTGGTACCCTACATTATATAGGAAAGGGACATACATCTACATATATACATATATATATGTATATGTATAAAGGAACACCATTTTTTTACCTCTGCAAGAGAATGTTTCCGTTTGATTGTAAAGGGTTTCTACACACCTTGCTTAGCTTGTATTTGCTAGTCCATTATTACATTTTGGATGTTTAAAACTAGGTACCACAAATATCTCCCTGTGTGCCCAGAAAAGAGATCAAAGCAAACCTGCTCCTTATTTCAGTCCTAGTTACTATGTTGAGTAAATAAAGCCTGCTTATATGAGACTCAGGTGGGATTCAATAGGTGGTAATGCATAACTCTGTGTTTAAATCAGTCAGCTTTCTCTCCTTTGACAGTTACCAGAATTATATTTAACAGAGTTAATATGCTCTAGGATGCAATTCATCTCATCAAAAAATAATCATCTAATAATACAGGTCATATAAATCACAGTGTAAAAGTGGATGCTTGCCTCCCCTGCCTGTAAAATGGGAGCCTATAATGCGGTGATGGAGGAGCCTGGTGCCAGGATGAGAGCAACAGGCTTGTAAAAGCCTGGCTCCCAGAGTGCAGTTCACAGATTTTGGTTACAGACCAAAGCTACACCTCAGGGTCAAGCACTAAATAGCCTAGAAAAGTTATTTTTCCTGATGCCTTCTCTTGTCTTCACTCTCATTCATTCGTTTAAGCTAAGTTATCCTCTCATAATTAATTGGACTAAAAACATGCTCCTGTAGCTGCTCAGCTGACAGGAGGTAGCTTGTTAAGTCACTGCAATTCAATTGTGTTTGATTGTACTGCTGTAACCTGAAGCTTTTGCTTTCCTCTGCTGTGGGTTTAAATCACAAGTAACTTCCCTGAAGACATTAGATTTATTTCACAAAATAAAACCGACATGAGAAGAGAATCAGGGCCTTAGGCCACCCAGCTTATACAACAATAAAAGGGAGAAGGGGAATTTATGGATGACATCATCAAAGCGGGTCATAAAACCCAACTTACAGCTTGAAAGTGCTATACTAATTAAGAAAGAGTATTGCCAAAGTTGGAGACTGTAATGTGCAAAAAGATAAAGTTTTTTTTTAAATAAAAAAATAACTGCTGAACAATAGCTAAAACCTACATGAGTCTTGAATCATGAGTGCTTTAACTTGATCAGAGGCATAGGAGTTATCTGCTGCACCGTGGAAATGTACAGCTTAGACAAATCACTGAAGTGAATATGAATCTTTAGATACTCAGAGTGAGTATTTCCTATCACATTGCAGGTATCTGAGGCATGAAATTTATTTGATTATTCAGTTAAATACATTAAAAAGCAGAAGCAAAACCAGCACACCATACAGTTCAACTTTACAAAACAATTATTCTGTTCAGTCAGTGCTTTAAAAACAAACCCATTTCAGAACAGCTGGAAGCCTGCAAGTGACATTTATAACAATTGCAAGTGGTAGTTAACATAATGTAGCATAAGAAAAGCTTGACTTTTTTGGTCTTTTTTCCCCACATGTTTTATTTCTAAATTTACATTTGGTTTATGATTTTCATGTAATATCTTGCCTATTCTTTTATCTCTCCTGAAAAGTTCTAATTAGCAATTCTCACTGGCTTTGGTGCACCTGTCACTAGAATCCCTCTTAATGCATTTTAACATGCCCAAACCCTGCTCCAGCCTGCTTTTATACCAGTATGTATATTTTGCTTGTTTATTTGTTTCGAATTCAGATACATCTCCATAAGCACAGGTTTATCTGCCAAAATGAATAGTGCCAGGTATGCTGGTATAATGGTGCTAATAGCTTATGAATTACTTCTAAATGTAGTAGAAATAAAGAAGCATTTTTATGGTTGTGTTTTTTTGTTGGTTTTTTTGTTTGTTTGTTTGTTTTGGGGGGGGGTTGTTGTTGTTGTTGTTGTTGTTGTTGTTTNGTTTTTTGTTGTCGTTGTTTTTTTGTTTTTTTTTTTTTTTTGTCTTGACCATGGGTTTGTGTCATTTAGGGCAGATATCAGTAGAAAGCAAGGTAAACCACACCAAAGAGATACTCTGCGATGACTCATTCCTGAAGAAGAAGAAAATTAACTGGGAGCAGAATGTAAATGCTCAGTTTGAAAGGCACTAGCCTGTTCTTGTCATCTCAGTGGAGATGAATCATTAGACTGACTAATATCAAGGGAGATCTATTCAGACTCAGATTCCCAAATCCAGAAATGACCCACTGAACTGGATTTATTGTGCTAATACAGCGAGTCATGGTGCTGATTATGAATGCTTCCATTAGCAGTGTGAGAGTATGAATGGATATTCCACTTAAATGACTGTTATGGTTTGACACTGGCCAGTGCCAGGCATCCATGAGGGTCACTCCTTCACCCTCTCCTGCCACAGCTGGACAAAGGAGAGGAAGGAAAGAAAAGTTAACCAAGGCTTCATGACTTGACATAAGGGCCAGAAGGAAACACTTCAAGGGCAGAACAGCCTCAGCTTAAAGTTTAAAAGTGAATTTATTTCTAGTAGAATCAGAGGAGGATAATGAGAAGTAAAACAAACTCTTTAAACACTTTTTTCCCCCAGGCTCTCCCTCCTTCCCACCGACAGTGCGGGGAGACAGGGCATGGGGGTTTGGTCTATCCATCACCAAGGTTTCCGTCCACTGCTCCGGGAGAGAAATCTTTCCCCTGTGAGGCCACAGGGTCCCTCCCATGGGAGACAGTTCTCCGAGAACTTCTTCAATGTAGGTCCCCTCTCACGAGCAGCAGTCAAACCACACCTGCTGCAGCGTGAGTCCCTCCCACGGGCACACAGCCCTCCCAAAACTGCTGTGCCGTGGGTCTCTTCCCACGGGGTGCAGTCCTCCAAGGACAGGCTGCTCCAGCCTGGAAGCAGGGCCCTCTCTCCACCAGGTCTCCCACTGGATCACAGCCTCCTCCAGGCATCCACCCACTCCAGTGTGGGCACCTCCCCCACGGGCTGCGGGTGGATCTCTGCATCCCCCGTGGATCCCCATGGGCTGCAGGGGGTCAACCTGCTTCACCATGGTCTGCACCACAGCCTGCAGAAGAATCTCGGCTCTGGCGCCTGGAGCACCTCCTCCCCCTCCTTCTCCACTCACCTTGATGTCACCGTGTTGTTTCCTTCACATGTTCTCACCTCCTCCTCTGCTCTGACTAGAAGCAAAAACCCCTGACTTTGTTTTGATTTTCTTCTCAAATATGTCATCACAGAGGCGTTAATCAACCTCTCTTTGACCCAGTTCTGGTCAGCAGCATGTTCATCTTTCAGAGCCATCGGAGATTGGCTCTGCTGGACATGGTGGAAGTTTTCAGGAGCTTCTCACAGGAACCATCTCAGTGGCCCCCCTGCTACCCAAAACCAGGCCATGCAAAACCAATACAATGACCAATCAGGAGCTATAAAGTTAGTCTAATAAATGAAAATCATTCATTGATGAGAAACCAAAACACATCATAGACACCTCATGTAACTTTAGGCAAAATAAATCAGAAGCCTCTGAAGCATCCGGTGGGCTTGATAAATGGAGAAGAACTGAAGATACTCTGCTGCACAGAAGCAGCTCCACAGCCATAGTTTGTGGCCAGATTCAGCAGATGTAGAAAGAGTCCTGTAAATGCTATGGCACACCTGGGGAAAATTGAGGTAATGCTACATGCCTTACAAAACACCTCACGCTGTATTTACCTGGCACGTGGGTCAGCCCAGACCTCATCCGTCTCATCAGCTGTTACAGGGCTTTTATGCCTCTGACATCGAACGGCCCAAAAGTGCCAGACCTTGTCCTCTCTTTTTTATTGCTGAAATGCAGGCTTCTCCAGGGCTGCCTGCACAAAAAATGCAGGTGCAAGCTCTCAGGTGTTGTGGGTGCCCAGGACTTTTAAGGACTCAAACAGCTGGCTGGGCTGCCCTGTAAACACGTCCATAAACTTTTCCATAGTGTAGTTGTATCACTTAAGTCAATCTCCTTCTCTGAGTGTCCATTTAGATGTTTCAGCCACGCTTCAATAACTGCAGAAGTAGTGTGGGGAGAACAGACCTCTGAATTAAATTCTTCAGCCTGATTTTCTAGTGCTGGGCAGTGGGAATCTCCAAAATCATGCTCATGATGTCAGAATTCCAGCACCACAGAGCTGCACAGGGCACTGGAATGAACCCCTACAATAGTTGCAAACAAGAATTTTAGCTGTCACACACACACACACACGAAGTGTTTTGGGTTTTTTTAAGCTTCATATTTGAGAGGGAGGATATGTTGGGATTTTGTTAATTTTCCGCTGACTCCTTGAAGACTGTCAATTCCAGACTTCTGATTTCAAGATGGCAGAAGAGCAGTTTGGACAGCCCTAAAATACCATGCAATAATACTTTTATTCCTCCCAGACCCACTTATATTTCTGCATGCAATTCAGCTCATCTGAACAAGAATTGATTAGAGTTTATGGTGCTCCATCCACATTCTATATGCAGGAATTTTCAGAGGGAAATACAGCCAAAGACCTCATGTTGGAGAGATCAATAAGCAGATTTTTTTTTTAGAAATAGATCCTTAAATAGATTAATACAAGCCTAATCTACTATCAAAAGATATTCTGATATTTTAGCATATTTACTTCTCAAGTTGTCGAACCAAGAGGTTTTAATTGCTGTGACTTCCCTGTTGTAGAATTTTATTTAGCTGATGGATCTGGTCTAATTCCTCTAACAGTCAGGAGAAAGCCAACCACTAGCAGTGATTGAACAGTTCTTATACTGAAAAAAAAAAGTGGATTCATTGTTATAGCTGTTAATCTGGCATAGCCTGTACTTTAACATATGATTTTCTGTCATGTAATGCCAACTAAAGCCATCCAAAGCTCTCCAATGTAGAGGAAGTTACAAATTAATTTTCCAAATTTCTATCAATGCAAAATATGGTATTTAACTGGTGTTACTACTCCAGTTATGTAACAGTAGGGATAGGCATGTCTACATCTTCATATTTGCTTTTGTTCCACAGAAAGGCCCAAAGATTTTTTTAATAGAGTTTAAACAAAAGAGAGGATGAATTCACTATTTGACTTTCTGACTTTGTTTTCTTCTTCTTGCGGCCTTTGCTAGGAAGACTGTCAAAAGACAGCTTTTGATAAGCCTTTGGGGGTCAGTTTTAGCCATAGAAATAACTCAGAATATCTTTCTTTGCCTTTTCATTTTCAAAGAGATTATTAATAAAACAAAAAGAACAAAATTATGACTGAACTTTTTCCCCACTGGATTTCAGGATGGTATTCTTTAAAACTTTTTCTCTGCTTCATAGTTAGAGTTGGGAACTTGTTTCTCCCCTTCTTTTATATACTTGGCGGAGAAAATTATAGGAACTCCTACCAATTCAGATTTTACTGTAGCCTACCTTGTCTAAGATTGTTCATCCAGAGCACAATTTCGTCTTATGACAGCTTCTGAATCCCTGTAACCTGGGTTTTATTTCAGACATTTTGGGCTGTAAATATCTCACATCTCACTGAACCTTATCAAAATTAGTGTTGATATCTGTACTATTCAGAAAATGAAGGAAAGGTCAATACCATTAATTCAGCTTCAACTGAGGTCATGCCAACCTCCAAGACAGATCCTCATGTAAGATATGGTGACTCATCTCCTTGAAGAAATGTGCAGCATGGTTTTCTTGGTTATTATAGAAAGATGTATTTAGTCATCAAGGTCCTCTTGCTGCCAAAGAAAGGAAAAGAAAGACTTGTCTAGCTCTCAAATTCAGGGGGAAAAAATGGTTTATTTCTTCATTACCAGGCCTCTGTATACCTGTCTGGCAACAAAGCAAGTGTTGTTTACTCAGGTCTTACTGAACACAAAAGCATTGTGCATTTTATAAGTATAGTCTTGCTCAGAGACAGTGCTATATACAATAAAATCAAGGAGGAGTACACAACCCCTCACCAACACAGTCTATAATCTGAAAGATAATAAACATCCAGAGAATGCAGAAGTGAAAAAGAAGGAAAAAAGTTAATACAACTTTTTCATTTGGAATAATGCCTTCTTTTCCATTTTATCTTTCTCTCTTTTACTAAAAGCTTCTGTGCAAAGCTGCTGACTGCAGATGCTATGACCCAGAGCATACAAAGCGCATCTTCACAGAGAATAACCTGTACAGCAGTCCCTTCCACAGAATGACAAGCCTGAAAGCTGTGGGAAGGAAGGAAATGTCTGAAGGAAGCTTCAAATTCTAGGAATCAAAAGATCTGCTTTCAAAAAATGTCTCAAAAATTTTCTGTGTTACTGTTGATTACCTGGTGTGCCTATAGTTAGGTAACCTGGTTCGGTATATCCCTTTATTCCAGATTCTGTAGGGATTTAAGGAAAAATTTTTTTCTTTTCTACTAAAGTTGCAGGGCAGACTCAGATACTTAATTGGAAAGACATACATTTTAATGTAACAGTGCAATGAGTAAGAGTACTAAATACTGTTTGAGTTCTAGTCCACAGTTAATTATATTTAAAACTATGAAATGAAAACAACTATTTCCTACCAATAAAATGAAAGTTTATTGAGGACAAGTAAGGTCTAATAACTTATTATGTTTGGATTGTGTTTAAACAACACAGTAAGTCTTTAGAAGCCTGGGAAGTAAGGGAAGGCACATAGATAAAGAAATTGGTGAGGAAGCAGCAGCGGAGTAATGAGGAAACTCCATAGATTATTTGATGGCTGGTATTGTAGCATTTACCATCTTTTGTTCACAGTCTGGAAAGACTGATCCTAAAAGTTTTCCCTGTTTGAAGTTTCTAATCATTCTGGAAGGATGAGGATGAGGCAGCAGGGACAGGAGAGCTGGACACAATATTGGCAGTAGGATCCGCAAACAGAGTCTGATCACTTGTGGCACGGGGACATCAAAATGTGCCTACTGCTACAGGTGGCAAAGAGAGAAACCTCCTGTTTCCTTGTAACATCTGTCTCTGGGCTTTCCCAAATGTTTAATTATTGCCTAAAATCCATGTAATCTCATCTTCTATTGCAATCTAAAGGTATGAAAGCCTGGCATTACTTCGAGCAGGAGTGGCCAGCTGAAGCTGTCTGACAGTGAGTTGTCTAAAGTGAAGCTAATCACCTTGATGTATTCATCTGGGTAGGTGGGATGATTCATCCACTGGAGGTGGCAGTCACTCCTTAATCCTGACAAAGGAGGCTAAACAGCTAGCTTGGTCTAGAAACATGACTGTTTGATTAGTCAGCCAAAGATAGGTAAGATGAATCTTAACCTCTGCACATAAAATTGCTCCTATCTATTACGAAGTTGTCCATAGTCACAGAGTGCCTTGAGATGACAGATGCTAGCAGGTACCTTTTACTGAAGTAGGTGCAAGCGTATTTCAAAGCAAGACTGGTTCGGAGTGGTGCCGGAAGACGGTTAGATTTGGACATTAAGGAAGCATTTCTTTACCACGAGGGTGGTTGACCACTGGAATAGGCTTCCTAGAGAGGTACTTGATGCTCCAAGCCTGTTGGTGTTTGGGACATTTGGAGAATGCCTTTAACATTATGCTTTAACTTTTGGTCAATCCTAAGCTGGTCAGGCAGCAGGAACAGTATATTCCCTCAAATATGCGCCTTCCATCCAAAATATTCTGTTCTATTCTGTTCTTTTCTGTTCTATTCTATTTTCATGACCTTTCTATGAGGTATTTTGGTATTTTGCCGCTGAAGATCAGCAAGTTCAGGGCCTTGTTAGATGAAAATTTTTGCAGTCTTTAGATTGAATTATCCTTAAAAGTGTTATAAAGTAGGCTCCTAACAGTCGAATTGTTCCTCCAGGTTGATCCTCTTCTTCTGATTTGGGGGAAAGTCCTTGCACAGATTGTGCTAGGGAGCCCAGACAAAGTTTTTAAATCCATAAATTTTTGTCTTTTGAGCATTGATCTTAAAATAGATATATAGTAGTGATTTCTCTGCTCAAGTTTGTACATAATATCCCTGAAGCAATGAAAAAAAGAATATATACATGCCAGATAGTTTTTTTTTAATCTATCATCAGCCTTTGACACCAGTTCTGCCTTACTTCATTGCTCTGGAATTTTCCCTCAGATGTGTCACACACCCTGTTGAACAGTTATCAACAAAATTAAGTTGAGCTTTTATCCTGCTCTGTCCCGCTGTATGGACTACATTGCCTGGCAAGATTTGTAGCAAAAAGCTGAGCTCTGCCATTAATTATAGTGTGTTGATAAGAGTAAATTCCATTTGTAACATTTGTCTTGGAAGTGCAGGTGAATAAATTAACTGGTGTAAATGTCCAAGGTTCGTGGGTAGTTTTACATTTCAAATAGACTTTTCTCACATGATTCCTAGGAAAAATATTGGGCTTGGACACAGATCTGAAATCGAATTCCCTAAGATTTTCAATCTATTTTCATTGCACTCCTTTTCCTCACTTGCTGTCCAGGGGCAAAAATGGTGTGAGAACATGAAGGAAATTGTAAAATCAATTCTGTAATTTGTTCTGTTAAACTCAAGTTTGTTTTCAAGCCAGTGTAGAAAGACTATATTTTTTAATTAAATAGCTAGTATAAAAGTAGATATTTTTAATTGTGAAATTCTTTTGGATTGTTTTTAACTAATACTGATGTTTTGCAGCTTTTTTAAATCTGTCAAATGGTCAGAATTGTCAGTGGTGAAAATTGCAGTTGAAGGAGTACATATTCTATAAGCAAAACGGGTTGATGTTTTTGCTATTGGTAGTTGATAATTTTTTCTCTCTGTTCTTCACCAAGAATCTGTTCATGTCATTTCTTGTCCACAGACTTAGAAGTCTGCTGTGAATTCAGGCAGGTCAGAACAACAGTCTCTTTTATTTTTTACATGATTATATAGGTTGCACAATGCAACTATGTTTGAATATTTGCAATACTGTCACTCCAAGGTTAAGGCTAAAAGGAGTTGATTTCAGAACAAAGAGAAGCATTATTTACTATTTTTATTGAGAGAAAGTATTCATTTCTCTCAATATATTGAGCAGCAGCTAAAAGACAAAAAGGTTTCCTTTTATAGAGGATTTTTTCTTTTACGGTTGTGAGCATCTACATGTACTGTGAAATTTCTGTGAATACTGAAGGTGTCTGTGTCGGAAAGGGTAAGAAGGAGCAGTGGAGTGGAGCTCAACTCTCAGCTTAAAGAAACCTTTTATGTCTTTCTACCTTGATTTGTAGAACTGCGGAGCACTTCTTAGCTTCCACTGGGGTATCCAGAAAGAACCTCTTTATTACCGCTCAAGGCAACTGAATGCAATTCAGCCTGTTTTCTTTTAGAGAGTAAATTCTCCTGCACTTGAAGTTGTGAGAAAATATTGCAGCAGGAATAGTCAAATCTGCTTATATGTGAAGAAGCTATATATGTAATAGAGCTCTGGCATTCACCTCCGTTTCCTAAGGAAAATGCCACCTGTATTAGCTACCAGATAGAGCTACAGGTAAAACCTATTTTCAAAGATCAGCTTATTGGTCTTTTGAAAGTTACCAAGGCCATTAAACCTAGACCTGATGTTAGAAATGTGAGCTTGGAGATAAACAGGGATCCTCCCAGTCTGGAATTGTATTGGAGCTCTACGATTCTATTACATGCATCACAGACTCAGTGGTGTAGCCTTGCAGAAATCTATGAAATGAGCCTCAAGGACCACGACTAGATTGATCATTTATATAAAATAATGTTCTTTTTCTGGTTTATTCTGTTTGTGCAACCACTGAAAAAACATTTCGTTTCTTGACAAAAGTATTGTTCACCATCCTACCACTCTTAGGAAGCTAAAAGAAATAATTTATTTTGCACCAGTACATAGATTTCTTACGTTATGTTAAGCAATGTTATGTGTGTCTTTTGACTTCTTCTTCTTGGTTTTTTCTTACAAAAGGGTAGTAATTGTACCTTTCTTTTCTGTATTTTGAATACAGCTTGAAAGGAGGATTTATAATAACTCGTTCTTTTGAATTCTCTTGGACAGGGTCTGATCACTTAAATTTACTAAAAAAAGAAAAAAAATGTAGAAAAAGACAGAATTTCAGATGGATTGACTTCTGAAATACACAAGACCTTTGAGAAAACCTCAACAACTAAGTACAAGGGAAATTGCATCCTGTATCACCTCATCCTCCTAATTGTTGTTCTTGCTTTTGTCACAATTTCAAGAACAAAAATATCACACTGAAAAAAAAAAA
>VYZQ01045739.1:0-24335 GCA_013400655.1 Mystacornis crossleyi | reverse complement strand
AAAACAAAACTAAACAAAAAAGAGATGAGAGAGAGTGAAACATCCTCCAAGAAGTGTGATTCCTATTAGAGGACTTGCTGTAGATTTGACCCCAAACCTTCATAGCCTGCACTGGTTTTTCCCCTCCACCTGCCCAGACTGTTCCCAAGGTACCAAGATTTCTACCAAGCTCCAGCAGCATCCTGCCCTTTGGAAGGACCGCGGGACCCCCTCTCCAGGTGCAAAGAGTGCTTGTTAATCTTTAAGATGCTGTTGCATGCACCTCTTGTGCCCAGCTGAGCTTTGGTGCCAAAGCCGACCCTCACTCCCCATCCTCCCCGGCGGTTTGCCTCTGCCCATCCTGCGGCCGGCCGGGAGAGCCCTGGCGGATTCCCCTGGCGGCAGCAGGGTGCTTGGGATGCTCCCAGCAGCAGAAGCGTTACCTGTGTGTCCCGGGATCCCCCTGAGGATGCCAGCCAGGCTCGGCAGAGCTCGGCGCTTCACCCTCTGGCGCTTCAGCAGGGACATGTACTTGTTCTTGACGTGCTCTGGGATAACCAGACCCACCAAGTCTCTCTTATGAAGTTTAGGGACCTCAGACAGCCCCAGCTGCTTCAGCACCACCTCCTTGAGCCCTTCCTGAGTAAACGCTCGGACCGTGAGGACGAGGCAGAGCAGGCAGAGCATCCCGGCACACCTCAGGTCCATCCTCCTCCGGCAGCGAAGCAGCTCCCTGCCCGGCAGAGATGAAGGGGGCGATCTCCCCGGGGCTGCTCTCGGCAGCGATGTGCTGGCAGGCTGCCCGAGCTGGATGGAGGTCCCCAGTGCCGGGGATTTATAGCCAGCCTCGTCCCACTGGCACAACAAATTTCACAAGTGGGGACGAAGCAAAGGACTTAAAAGGATCACTCCCCTGTTGGTAGACACATGCCAGTTTAACACCTTCATCCACTGCAAAGTTAATACAAGAAGGTTTAGGGGCTCCCAGATTCCTCCACGGGGAAGAAATTTCCATTGTTTTTTAATTCCCTGTAAATATTTGCCCAGAAGCCCCCTGGGCAATCAGGGTCCCCCGTTCAGCCTTGCTAGGGAGGAAGCACACCTGCAGAATACGTTGCTTTATGTACTATGCCGTACGATTCTTAAAGGAAGCATCAATCTTTACTGCAGAAAACTTGCTACCTAAACCAGCCAATATCAATCAGGAGAAGCTCTAGCTTTAGGTGGAAGTCCATTTTTTATGGCAAGCATTGAAAAATCATTTAAATCTTTGGTGGGGGGTGTTAGGTTCCACTTTGATCTCTGAGTATTTGTATCAAGTGTATGAATCAGGGCAGTGAATCACAGCAGCTGAATGATTTATGGCCTTTTATGCTGCTTCTGAATCACAGAAGGTGGAAGATGTACGGGCGTGACATTTTAGAAAAACATCCCATCACTCTTTATGGGTTCCTGTGGGTTTCATAATAATCATGCTTAAAAGAAGAAGGCTTTATGTAAAGGCAGATAACTTCTCAGTGAACAGGAGAAACCACTGCACTATTCCCCAGCATGGGTGAAGAATATCAGTATTTTGAATGCTGTTAACAGCCACGACAGAGCTCTGGAGAGGGAAGCTGACCTGAAGGCTTGGGTGGGGAGGCTGGGTGTTTACCTTGTAACATTTAAACTTGAAACTTACACCCGTTTCTTCTCTGGCCTTTGCTGACATAAGATGTGGAAATCTATTTTTGGCACCAGTCCCAGGAGAATTGTATTGAAGACATAAAATGTGATTGATAAAAGCATGAAGGAGCGTGGCACTTGGAGCAGATTCTCATCCTCTCCAGCAGCTTCATACCTGAGCCTACATACAAATGTCTTCAGCATCAAAGGCCCTTTGGATTTTATAAGTCTCTGTAAACGATTTAAAATTGGTCCAGTTTCATCCAGCGCCCAGGCTGGATGGTGTGCCCTGAGGACCGTCTGGCTGGAGGATGCGATGTAATGAACTTGTACAAAATCACCCCGTTGTGCCTCATCCCTCATTAAAACAAGTGTCAGCCGAGGGAGGCAGCCTGTTTTGTACTCAGGGGAAGGCAATAAAACCGTCTGAAAGAGCCCCACTCAACACTTCTGTTGCTGCTCACTTCGTCTTTACAACCTTTCAAGAAACTTGTCTCCTTAAACATGATAAAGCCTCTGTTAGATGTTAAAAGGGCACCTTATTTAGCTAAATTGAGTTTTAAGACGAAAATGGAACTGACTACAAAGTAACAGCTTGTGCATGGCCCAAGGCAGTACATTCTTTAATGCTGCACTTTGTGTAGCATCTTTCTCCGGACATGAATTTTAGACATGCATTTGTATATTAGTTCAAAATACATCCATTCCCAAGGCACAAACAGCAGTGGAAAATATGCACTTCACCTGACTGCTTCAGCCTCAGCTCACACCAAACACTCCTGCTCTTGCAAATAAGAGAAGGGAAGGTTTTTTCCTGAAATCTTTGTGATCCCTCAGCCCTTTGTGATCCCTCAGCTCCATACACCCAGCTCTTCCCTCAGGACTGTCTCCCCAGCCAAATGGCACATTACTGATTCCCAGGGGCTGGGGCAAAAGAGCTCGTCACACAATGAGCTGTGTCAGAGGCTTGGAAACTGCACCTGAGCCATGTTCATGTGGCTGACAAAGTTTTCCGCAGATGGGCTCTCTAAGTATTGGCCAGCTCAGTTCCAGCAGGGAATTTGTTATGTTTATATGGTCACCTGGATAAAACTGCAGTCCATGGATTTGTAATGGTCTCTCACTTGTGTCAGGAGACATGATCCCGTAATTATTTATCCATCCAATTAGTCTTTGCTCCAGAGAGTGGTCCTGCTTTGCAGTGAGTGTTCTTCAAAAGACCATGACAATGTGAAATGAAAATGTCTGATTGCTTCAGCAGTACCCAGCTTTCCTGTATCCGGATGTGATTTCTCCTGATGCCAAATCCACCAGGACTCTCCATTGTCCAATGTGTATTGGAAGGTGATTTATGGGCTTCACACCCAAAATAAAATTATTGACCAAACACAGTTGAAACTCAGCTAAGAAGAAAACAGAGGATGTGTATTGCAGGCTTTTCACAGGAGAGTGATTATCTGGTCCAATTGGAGGATTTGCCATTCCCCCTTTGTCGTGCAAACAAGAAAAAGTCAGGAATTTTATAATAGCTCTTTCTGTGTAATGTGTATTAGACCCTGTATGGCACTTTTGAAACGTCAAATGGAGGATTCAAAGAGGCTGCCAGGGATGAAGTATGAGCAACTCTCAGTTTTAATAAAAGCCAGTACTTAGTGGAGAGAGAACCTCTATATTTAAGCTTTTAATTTTGTTACAAGCAGTTCTGTTAGACATTTGCTGGGCGCATCCATGCGATTATTTTTGGTAGATAAATCCAGTGGGATCAAAGAGAAAGTGTGAAAGGCTTACCCTAATTATGTAGCTATTGTCCTGGGAAACAAGAATGTTTGAAATATATTTGCGGTATTGAGGGTCTGAATATTTAACTTTTCAAGATTTCAATTGCTGTGGACATAACTCTTTTGAATTGCAGCTGGGCCCATATTAAAACAGCCCTTGCTTGAGTGGTGTGAAAGGCAACAATTTCCGTGTGCTCCAAGAAGTGCCCACATCTGTGCAACACCTTTGGAGAGGGTGAGCACAACTCTATGTAGATTTTGGTCTGTTTTTCCCCAAAGTCAGGGCCTTCTGATTCTAGGAGTGTGGAAATAAAAATAGGAGTGATTAAGGTGCAGGTATAAACATGCCGAGTTAAAAAAGAACTCAAGTACATGTTCTGTTTCATATTCTTTTTCAGCCTCAAGCACACCAAGCTAACAAAACACTGCACAAGAGGCTGGTCCCCTGAAGAACTGCGTTAGAGGCTTCAAAATTGGGAGTAAACTGCAGGCTATGCATGAAGGCATAGCCCTCTCACTGCCTCACCCACACACCCACCAGCCACCCAACAGTGTTTCAAACTGAATATTCCCACCAGTAAACCCAGGCTACCCACCTTTAAGTGGGATTTCACAGGAATGTTTGGCTTCTTTCTTGGCTGTCATGGCCTGTGCTGGTGGCGGGGCCTCTATTCCTCTGCAGGGACTGGCCCTGAGTCAAACAGGTCTAGACAGAGAGCATGGAGCTCACCAAACCCTGCTCAAAGCCCTGCTCAACTTGGTCTTGAACACCTCCAGGGATGGGGCATCCACAACTTCTCTGGGCAACCTGTTCCAGTGCCTCTGGAAGTAAACAACTTCCTCCTAATACCGAATCTAAACCTTCCCTGTGTCACTTTGAAGTCATTCCCCCTTATCCTATCACTACATGCCCTTGTAAAAAGTCCCTCTCCAGCTCCCTTCTAAGTCCCCTCTAGGTACTGGAAGGTGATAGAAGGTCTCCCAGGAGCTCTTCTCTTCCCCAGGCTGAACAGCCCCATCTCTCTCAGCCTTCCCAGGAGAGCATGCATAGCTTGCTCAGGGTACAAAGACAGAATAGAAGCACCCAGAGCTGCTGTGGGGCCAGTACAGCTCGCTGGACTTTGCCCCACCCATGGCCTCAGCTTGCTCCGCAAGTATCTGCCATGGAAAAGTTTCCAGAAGGTAAGGCCTGAGAACACAGGACATCTGGGTGTCTCCAGGGCTAAACTGAAAACAGCAGAGCCATGCAATGCAGTAAGTTGATCTTTCTGTGATTTGTTGCAAAAATTTGACCATGTTAATTTTTGTGCCGAAAGGCTTTGTGCTCAATCGGGTATCATCTGACTTACCTGCCTCCCATGCATTTCCTCTCCACTTCCAGTGGGCATAAAGTTGTAAAAGGGACTTCAGATCTGTGTTGTGAGCTCTGACTAACACGACTCTGGGAAACAGAACTTCATGTCCCGTGTCTGAGACGAATCGTGGTTGCTCTGACCTGAGTGTACAGATCTCATTCCAGAGGTGCTGCAACCACAGCCTCAGTCCTTAGTGTTTACTCTCCTGCTGAGGAGCCAGTTTCAGTAACAACTTTTGTGGTCCAAACAATGACCTGCTTGAGCTATACAGAAATTGTCCAGCTCATTTAATCTAGGCAGGGCCGTGAGACTGTTTTTCCTCATCACCAGTATAGGCCAGACTGAGCTGGGCATCTCCAATGGAAATATCTGAAAGATCACATCCTGTTGGGTTCTTCTCACAAACTCTGGTGGTGAAGCTCCAGGCAGCAGTGAGGATAATGTCTCCTTAGGCATTTATCCCACAGTGTGTCCAGTATACTAAACTAAATTTTACCTGAGAGAGATATTGCAAACCTGGTTTGATCTTGAGCTGGGTTCGTGTAACTTCTGGTGCTGCGTATCTCAGAGTGCGCTGACATAAGCACATCTTCCATAGGCAGCTTCTGCTTTTACTCGTGAGCTTGTTTTGGTCAGATGGCCAGGACAAAAGGCTGTCTGTCTGAGGAGGAATGGATAAAATGTCCAAAGTCCCCCCATGTCCTTGGTCAGCTGATGTCAGCTGGCTCACTCGCAGGGTTTGTGTTGGCAGTGTTTGCAAAGTGCCAGTGTTCTGGCAGAAAGGAGATCTTCTAGATGTTTTGTTTTTTTTTTACAGAAAAGCAAACATAACTGTTTAAATACAGCATTTTCTATGCCTTCAGCAGTCTCCTCCCCACTGCCCCAGTCTGTTCCTTGTTTGTAGCTGGGGAAGCAGGACTTGTCACCGCTCTGACGGCCTCATCATAGGCTGCTGGCAAAAACACTGACATTTAGCTAATGCAGTTGAATCAGATAAATAAGCATACAGCCCTAAATTGCTTGCTTTACACCACAGTCCACTTCATTAAGGAATGTCCTAATTACTGAGAAATAGCTGAATTCTGTGGGAGCACCACTTAATTTCTAATCAGAGGCCATTTATCGGCCTAGTGATAATGCTGCTTTTTCCTTGCAACTGTATTTATACTGTAGAATTTTATCAGCTTTTTTTTTAAAGTGCTTTTCTTATGCCTTAATGACGCAAGTGAGTCCTCACCTCTGGGCTAGGCAGGGCTGGTGAGGCTCAGGGAGGCTTCCAGGCTCTCCCTGCCCTTGCCAAGGAGGGACTCACCCTGATGCCAAGCTGGGCTTTAACCAAAGTGCTCCGGTGAATGTCACCGTGAGGGTTCAGTGTGTGACCAAGATGTGGCACTCAGGGTCATGGTTTAGCCGTGGACATGGCAGGGCTGGGTTAATGGTTGGACTTGATTATCTGAGAGGTCTTTTCTCACCTAAATAATTCAATGTCCCACAGCCCTTACTGATTCTGTGCCAAGTTTGTGTGGCAATTGGCATTCCAAAAACTGAGAGATGTCCCTGTTTTCCTGTTATGCTTATACAGTTGGAATACTATTCATATTGCATCTGTGGCAGTAAGTAACCTGGCTTAATTATGGATTGTATTTCCTCCAGTTAATTTTAGCTCTAATAACTTTCACTTCACTGAACAGACTGTCCCCTTTTGCTAAGAAAGAGAGAAAATGAATCACTTTTCCCCAACTCAGATAGATAGAGAAAGAATAACACTCTTTTCTAGCAGCTGTAATTTATTTCTATTACCAGGAGAAGCTGTAAAGGCAGGAGGATTATGAAGTATGTGTTAATGCAAGTTGAAAAATTTGCATTACTAACTTTGCTGCAAGATATTTTTTTTCTACAGACCAAAAATAAGGATGAAAGGCCAAGATGAGTGAGACCTAAAAGCAACCTCTTCTGCTAAAAACAATGAGCTGTTGTGCAAAACAGTGACTTGTTAGTGGAGTGCAAAAAACCTCTAAAAAGGGCTGTTACTTGCACAGAAAATTACAAAACCCAGTGCAAGATTGTAGAAGGAAAAATTAAGTGATAACACACATAGAGATGACAAGACAGAATTGATAAATAGTTTAGACTTCTCTAATCTGGTACATCAGACAGAGTGAAGAGCAGCTGCCCAAAGGCTTCTGCTAGTCCTCACTGAGCTATTCCAAATTAGCTTGGGCAGTGCCTCAGCAAATCTAGTGATTGGCAAAAAGACACCTGCAACAACAAGAAAATGAGCTAAACTATTCCCATGGTTGTATTCCATCTGTAACATCTGTTGCTGAAGTGACTTTGGGGCTACTGCATGTCGGTGGGCTTTACACCACGGAACTCAGATGTATTCAGTTTCAAAAATTATTTCTTGCACATGGCTTTTGTCGTTGATGTTAACAGCACGTTTGTGCTGTGATCAAAAGGATGGTGAGGCAGAGTTCTGAATGGGCCCAGCAACAACACCAGGCCTGCCTGTCTGAGCTCTGGGTGAGCTGGGCTCATCCTGGGAGAAGATGTCTGAGAGGCTTCCAGGGGAGGCAGGAGTTTCAAGAGATACAAAATAATCTTGGAAATTATCTGGATCAGACTATAACCTCTCATCCTGATGTTAAATGTTCATTCTTTTTAAATAGAAAGAGGTAGGCTTGCCTGGCTGTGAACACTGCATTGAACTCTTGCAGGAAGCTTTTCTTTGTCTTCAGAGTGCTGACATCTCTTCAGAGAATGGTCTTAAAGGCCTGTAGCTTATTTGAAATGCATTTTAAAATATTTTATTAGACCTGTTAGTAAAATTTCAAATCATTAACTCATTTTTAAAATCTGATGAGCTGGTTACTGTTAGTGGTGATTTATTATTTATCCTGTTAATTCCGTTCCCCTTCTCTCTAGATTGGGTACTTTGTTACAGCTTCGAGAATTGCACAACAACAAATATCAAAATAGCCCCCTAATTTTCTTTTGTCTTCAAATAATGCTGCAAAATTCAGAATGGAAGGTGTGTGGATAAACTGCTCCTACTCAAGCAGTTACTACAAAGCTGTTCTCATTTACATATTTATATTATCATGGTATTGATTTGTAACATTTTTGAATGTTACTACTCTTTAATTAAAAAAAGTTCAGCAGAAAAGAACTGAAGCAAACACTGGTTTTTGTGCATTTGGTCCAAAACAGAACAGAAAAAGGTATTTTATTTCATGGCACAGGTTAAATTATGTAATTTCCTGTCATGTGCTCGTATCTATGTAAAGGAGGAGTATAAGGTCTCGGATATAACATAGCCCTTAAAAGAGCAAAAAATAAAGCTCCGTGACCTGACTAGTTTTAATCCTTTTAGCATTCATACTGCAGCACCCTGGGAGATGCATCATGGTCATTTGATTTTAAAAGGGAATTTAGCCACACTTGGCCAGGTCACTTGAAGCGTGAAACACAAACTTCAGCTGCTTGGGTTTGGGGTTTTTTTCTCTTTTTCTTACCTGACCATTTGCTTATTCAAAACCATTAATCCAGGAATGGCCAACATTTCCACATAGCAACCAAATGCATTTCTGAACCTTAATTTTGGCTTTGACATGTGACTCTGCAGGAAATGCCATGCATTTGAAGTTGGCATCTGTCAGCTTTCCAGGCTGAATAACTAAAGACATGGTGACTAAAATTTATTTTATCTATGCAGCATGTCTCTTAGCTTCAGCAGCTGCCAGTGCAAAATGCAGGGTCTATTGACAAATCACACACACTGGGAAGATTTTTCAAAGGTACAAGAAGGAATTTAGAGTCCATTTTTCATTGAGCAAAACTTGGGTGCTTAGTCCTTTTTCTCTGCTTTGACTGTAAAATAGAGCAAGGAATATTTTACCCTGTGACAGCAAACCTAGAAATAATTACTACAATTTGAGCAGAGACATAGATGACCTGAGAATTAATTTTAAATACTTGATCATTTTTTGACTAGATCTGTTGGAACACCTCGGTGGCAGACTACACAAAAACAGTGTTCTCAAGGAAGTTCAGTTTCTGCAAATCCGATAGAAGGAATCTGGAAATCATTATGCGAAGCAGACCAGGAAAATGGGCTCTTAAAACTCTTTGAATGTTTCACTGTTTGATTTGTTTTCAGTCCCTTGTGGCAGGAAAGCTTACTTCTGGCCTTCACTGTGTTCCCAGGCCACTAAACTGTTGAACACTTGCTGTCCTAAATGAGAAAATGCTGTGATTCCTAATAGGACATGAAAATATACTATTGCTTGGGCTTGCCTTGAAACTGGTCTAGAAACCACAGCAATAACAGAACACAGCTGTCTTGTTTCCTACGTGGATGGGAACTGGTTCCTTAACACAATTTCATCTCCTCTGAGAAATGCTCTCACTTCGATAATTTGATTATTAAGTTCAAGATCTTACATTGATGTATGAAACTCTTCTGGTCTTCACAGGAACTACAGTGTAAAGGAATTACAATCAACCTGGCTCCTGTTGCCCAGAACATTTGGCAACTTGGGGCCTTCAGCCTTAGGTCTGCTCATACCAGGGCTCTGCATGCAGCATCTGCTCTCTGAGCTGTGCCTGTACAGTCCCAGGGACTGACCCACAGAGGGTGTAAAAGAAAAGGTGCACCATGTTGTGAAGGCAGGAATAGTTTGCCTCGGTGTTCCCATGTAACACTGATTCTTTCTTCCATCCTGGAGTTCACCTCATGCAAGAAACTTCCACAAAGTGGCTGAGCCACTTTACAGGACCTGCTCGTAAGTTCTCCCAGATAAATTCTGACCACTCACTCAATCATAATCTGATATATAACCTGAATATATAAACATCTACTTTAGTGAATCTAAATATAAATACCTCCTTTAATGGAACTGTACATAATATCAGTAGGAAAGGAGAGCTGAAAACATCTGGGCTCTCTTCCCAGTTCTGTCCCTGAGTCAGGATTATGACCTTGAGCAAATTGCCTTGGCCAAAATTTTCAAGTCCGTATTTAGACAACAAAACAAATAAGCTGATTTTCAAAGGCACCAGCCAACCACAGCTTCTACCAACAAAACTCTAATCACCAATAAACTCTAACGATTACTGTATGTAATCGAGTTAGTAAAACAAGCCATGTCCCTCCTGCCATCTGTTACAGGGAAGGAAGTTCTCCTTTGACCCATAGATCACCTGTGTGTTCAAGCTGCTCAGCTTGCAGTGACTACATTACTTTCCCTTTTTACACAGGTTGGGCCACACTCCCACTCATGAGGCAATGTCAAACATGCCAAACCCAGCTGGAAGAGATGTGAGGAAATACCTTTATATCCTTTGCATACATTTGAAAGGAGAAAGATCAAGCAGAAAGAAAAGAAAGTAAAAGAATCAAAGAAATGCAAATTTGAGAAAGGATGAATGGGGGGAGGAAATAAAATACTATAGAAAGAGGAAGGAAAGAGTGGACAGGAAGGGACAAGAACGGGAAAATCAGAAAGTATGGTGACAGTTTGTCCAACAGGTAATCACATACTGTGGAATGGACAGATTTAGGCAATCCTGCTTCCCTAAAGGGGAGGTGTCAGAAAGCACGCAGCAAGGATCCACGTGCCTGTGGTGTGCCTCAAGCAGCAGCCATGCACTCAGAACTGGTTGGATGCTGCTGCTCCCCACCATTTCCAGTCATGCTCTGTCAAAGCCAGGCCTCCGGGGTACAGGAGCTTCCTTGCTGGAAAAGGCCTCGCTGCCCTTGGCTGTTTGCCATGGCCACAGCTCTTCACATCTTCCTGCTTAAGCCACTTTGCATCCTGACACCAAGTCACCCCCAGCCACTTGCCCCTTGCATCCTTGGCACCTGACCCCCTGCTTGGGCACACCAGGATCATCCTGCTGTCATTAGGGGCCCCCCGTGCTCGCCTGCTCTGTCTGCAAAGGAGCCAAGTCGCTGCTGCAGTGGAAATTGTAACACAGACCTTTCCAGCTCTTTGAAATCCTCACAGTTTGGACACTGAATTCTTTTAATCTGTAAATCCAGAGGTGGGAAGGGGAAATTCTTGCCCAACAGAAAAAACTGACCACTCATTATGAAAGTCCTTAAAAAAACTATTTAATCTATAAACTTATAAATGATCAAGCAGCATGTTTGACGATGATATTTTAAGGGAAATCAAGCCAGTGAACCAGGAAGGGTTGTCACCAAGGCCTTGGAACAGAGTTCTTATGTCTGAAAGCTGGGAATCTCACTGGATTCTCTGCAGATAGAGAGGGGATACAGCAGACCAACCAGTTTCATGAGTAGTTTCTTCAAAGCTGTCGAACTGAGTAGTATTTGGAAAGAAAAAAATAAAAAGGGAGAGACTAGTGTTCCTCTTCTGACCTACTTGGATTAAAACCTGGATTTCAGAGCTTGCTTCACAAAAATTTACTCTCAATCTGAGGCTGCATCAAACCCAGCTGAACTGACCCACCAATGGTTTAGACTGCAAGATCTCCTGGAGTGTTCTGCAGCTCCTGCACAAAAAACCAATCGTCTTAGTGCTCCAGGGAAAGCAGAACCTAAGGTAAGGATGCGAAATTCTGTCCGGGGCTCACCTCAGTACTGTTGAAACGGGAGTCACTATGTACAGCCAGGACACCTGTGGAGCACAGAGGCTCTCAAGGACACTGGAGTTCTTCCCTAAAACTAATGTATGTTGTAGCTGGGAATGGGAGAACTTTCCAAGCTCTGAGTGGTTTGATATTTCATACTGGTAACAAGTACACCTGGTCCCTGATAAATCCAGTGGCTCTTGTGGCCAGGTGCTCTCCTCTTCAGTGGGACAAACCAGATTGTGACAGACGGTTTCTGCATCTGCCTCTCTCTCTCTCAGGGAGCTGCCTTAATTACAGCCAGTGCTGTGCCACCTATGCATTAAGTCCCTTCAGCTTCTATACACGCGGGGTTAATGCACGGGTAAGCACTAAGATAATGTGTGCATTTAGGAAACAATGAAGTCATCCACACTGCAGGCCACCTTGCCCTCGTTTTGTGCCCAAGCGTGTCACACCAAACAACAAAGCGGTTGCATTGCGACAAGCTAGCAATAAACCTAACAATCCCATTTATCAGCAAGAGATTTTCCACACCTGCAACTACCCCCAAAAAACAAGGTTTAAAACCTCGCCCTGCCCAGAGGTGAGTGATGAGGAAGCTCCTGGATTCATCATTTCATAAATAAAGTTTATGCAAAATACGTTGCAATAAGCCTACTTTTTCCTCCTGTACTTTTCAGCATTGTTATTTTAGATTGCAGTTTCCTGTGTATTTTAATAAAATTCCAGTTTTATCCAAGTATAACTTGATGAAGATGACAAGAAAAATGAATCATGCTCAAGCTTCAATGCCAATGCTCCATTCACCATTTCCTATCTGACACAAAATATAAAAGAAAAGAAAAGCAAATTTCTATCATACATCGCTGGATATATTTGGTTAAATGCGTTGTATAATAATCTGTTTTACTGATTAATAAAAATACATTCCAACTGTAACGCAAGGCTATATCTACCTTGAAAATCAACATATTACCTATGAATGAGAAGCAGCATGACAAAAACAATTTAAAAGAAGTGTAAATTGTCGATTTAAATCAAGGCTTGCTGCTTGCTGATTTGTACGATGACATTTAAACCTGTCTATCTGTCTAGATTTTTCTATTTGTTTGTTTATATTACAAACATATTAATGCTCAGACCTTTCAAAGGAAAAGTCCATAATGCCCACACTGAGTCCCGTGGTGTACTGAGGCTTGTAAACAGATTTCCAGATGAAGGCAAAGATTAGAAGCTAGCAAAGGGCTGCCAGGCTGGAAGCCTGAATTAAATCCATTAAGGTATATTTGAATAGGCAGATAAGTAAGGAACAGCAAGCTGGGCTGATGAGTTTCTTCAGAGAGAAGAAACCACGGCAAGAGTTGCCACGCATGGCAAAGCATCAGGCCACCTGCTACTCACCTCCAGAGACTATTGAAGTCCTGTTGGGAGTTCACCCATCAAGGGACGTCCTGCTGTGATAAATCAAACTAAAGTGACAAGGGAGTTCTTCAGCCATAAGGTCATTTAATAAAATAAGAGAAGAGTCACACGTGGAAGTGCAAATACCCTGCACACTTGTTCAACTTGGTGCTAAAGAGCTGTTGAAGTGGATATGGAGGATGCAAAATAAAAGAAAGATGGAAGGATTTCAGATTCTATTGACCTGCTCCCTAGGTCCTGAGGGTGGTTTTCCATCTGCTCTAGCAACATAATTAAACGTTTGTGAACTAATGACAGTATGTGGCTTTTGTCACCAAAAGAACAGACAGTGGTAAACAAAACCCTATTTACAAGAGGTAGGGAGGAGGGAAATGTGACTCTGCTGTTGAAATTAGAGACAAACAAAATCACACCACTTAGCTAAAGAGCCTGTCTAGACAGAGGAAGAACAAAAACCAATGACAAAAGCTTGATGTTATTCTTGTAAGAAAGAGAGGGAAAAATTATTTTGTGGCTAGGCAAAAGACATCACACTGAAGAATGTCAAGACTACAACGTGGAGATCACTGAGCATCACATATTTTACACTACAGAGTAAGATAACCTAGCCAGAGCAAGCCTTCTTAATTTTGAAAAATCTGGCAAGAATCAAGAGTATGAATAGCTTAGGAAATCAGTGAGAAAACCAACAAAACAGATTTTGGTCCTAGAAGCACAAGAGCTGCAAGCATACACTGAGGCTTCACCTACATGGTAGATCTACTCTGCTGCACCTACATCAGTGAAATTTAATTTAGAAGGATATGTTCATAATTATTCCACTCTGAAATCCTGTTTTGAAATAAGTTGTCCCCAGGAAGAGTTGTTCCAGAAAAGGCGGGATGGAATAATAACTCTACTACACTCATGCCAAACATCTTTCCCACCAACATGGCCCTAGAGAGGAGACAGTATGTTTAAAGGTAAAACAATTATCATCCTTCCAAAACAGTGGGATTTCTTTAGTCCAGCAGTGAATCTGAACCACTCTGAGTTGTGAACTTTCACGTAATTTTCTAACTAGCATAACTGTTACAGCCAATTTAAAATCACAGATTATCTACAATGCATCTGCCAGGGAAATCATAAAATTCTGTCTTGAGATGTCTCTCAGTGACTGTAGATAACCAGGACTTTTCTTTTCTTGTGGGATGAAGTGGGAGAAGGCAGATAGCACACGTACAGCCAGATGCTGCTCTCCACTAAGCAGGCATTCCTGAAAGGTGAAACAAGGATTCGGCAGAGCAAAAAATTGTGGATTAATAAAATGGCAGGGAGCAAGACAGCAGCTACGCATGCAGGGCCCTAAGTAATCCATAGAGTCTGAATACACAGGGATGCAAGGAGCTAAAGTCAGAGAGGCAGGATCAGGGCTGTCGAATGGAGCAGATAGTGCCTTCTTGGCAGCTGGGACATTAATTCCTTTTAGACATAAAAGTCAACAGATAACTGAGGTTTTGATCAGTGTAACATCAGACCGAACCTTGCAATGCCCTAATTATTTTTGGTTGGTTTTAGAGGGGGTTGCTGTTCTAAGACATGGCTGCTGCTTCATCCATGAGACTGCAGCTAGGGGTGCAAACCTTTGAAGGCAAGTGGTCCATGGTTCCCTCTGAGCAGTTACATTTTCATCATTACCATAATCTTCTTATTCCTCATACGCCTGCTGCTCATTGAGGTCAGTCATGCCAGTCAGGGGCAAAGGATGAAGACGCAGGAGGATGAGGATGGTGTGCAATGTTGGGTATCAAATGGCTGTTGAGGGAACACTAAATTAAACAGTAGAGAAGAGGTGGACAGCAAGGACCTACAGTACAGTGTTTCTGGCCTGTTGTCTGGAAGCAATGAACCCCTTGAAGGATAGGATGTCCTTACGGATATCTGGGAATTGGTCTTATCCCAGCTCTGTCATAGACTCATTAACTTAAACTGCCTATATCTTGGGTTTTTCTCCAACTTACAACATAGGAGTAGGTGTGTGGAGACAAGGGCCTATGCATATTTCATGGATCATTCATGCTACTCCCATTAATTTATTAATTTATTTCAGAGTTACATCTCAAAAGAGGTCTGGCCAGCCAGTCAATGAAGGTAATTCTCCCCCTCCACTCTGCCCCGGTGAGACCCCACTCGAAGTGCTGAGTCTGGCTCTGGGGCCCCCAGCACAAGAAAGGTGTGGACCTGTTGGAGTAAGCCCAGAGAAGACCACGAAGATGTGCAAAGGGCTGGAACACCTCTCCTACAAAGACAGGCTGAGAGAGCTGGGATTGTTCAGCCTGGAGAAGAGAAAAGCTCCTGGGAGACCTTAGAACCCCTTTCACTACCTGAAGGGAGCTACAGGAGAGCTGGAGAGGGACTTTTTACATAGGCATAGAGGGACATTTACAAGGGCATGTAGCAACAGGACAAAGGGGAACGGATTCAAACTGAGAGAGAGTAGGTTTAGATCCGATAATAGGGAGAAATTCTTCACTCTTAGGGTGGTGAGGCACTGGCACAGGTTGCCCAGAGAAGCTGTGGATGTCCCATCCCTGGAAGTGTTCAAGACCAGGTTGGACGGGGCTCTGAGAAACCTGGTCTGGTGAAAGGTGTCCCTGCCTGTGGCAGAAGAGCTGGAAACGGATGGTTTGAAGGTCCCTTCCAAACCAACGTATCTTAGTGTATGGCCTGCTCCACTTCCACCTGCGTGCTTGCCCACTTCACCAGACCTGAAATTGTGAAACCTCTCTGGAAATCATCTCTCACATTTTTTGAGCATTTTTTTTTCTATGCTATAAAATGCGCTGTTGGTTCTGGCTTTAGGCACTGGTAGGCGCTATAAGGTCTCCCCGGAGCCTTCTCTTTTCCAGGCGGAACAGCAACAGCAGCTTTCCCTCGGTTATTTGAGGGTCCGTTCCGTGAGGGAGGCGCGGGGGCGGCCCTGTCCCGGCCGGAGCGGCACTGTCCCGNGGGAGGGGAGGGGATGGGATAGGAGAGGCCCCCCCAGCTCAGGTAAGAGAGGGCGGGAGCGGCTCTGTGCGGGGCCGCGGGGAGGGGAGCGGGCGAGGCGAGCGCGGCCCCTCCTCGGCGGGACCCCCGCAGCGGCGTCGGGGCGGGCAGCGCCGGGAGCAGCGACCCCTCCCCGCGGGGGGCTGAGCCAGCCCACCCCGCTCCGGAGCGGAGGGACCCGCTCCCTGCGCCAGAGGAGAGCCTGGCGCTTTCCAATGTGCTCCTGGGGAAGCCGGCCCCGCCCGCCGCGGCTCCACGTCCCTGCCGGAGCCGGGAGCGCAGCCGGGCTCCCAGCGCCGCACGGGAGCCGGTTCCCGTTTCTGGAGCCCGTGCGGTGCTCGCTGGGTTCCTGCGGCGCAGCCCCACCTGTGGGAGCTCTTCCCCTGCCCTTTATCTTCCTGGCAGCTGGCGTGTTTAAAAAGAACAGCTTTGGAGAATTAAAAGCCGTGTCTGATAAACTGCAGTGTGTTCCTTAGAGTTTAGCGTGCAGGCTTGTGCTGGAGATTCCGGAAGGCTCTTCAAAAATACTTTCATTTCCGTCAGCACTAAATTGCAGTCCTTCGAAATCAAGGATAGAGTCACGGCACAGCTTTTGTGGACGTTGTTGGGGATTTTTCGTTCTCTCTCTTTTTTTTTTTTTTTTTTTTTTTTCCCCTGTGATGAAACATGTCAGCTGAGACAAAATTTCTTCCTCACCGTGTCACACTGTCCAACATTTGGCAAATGCTGTTTTGGTTTTTTTTTTCTCCATGCTGTTTTCCTGCTGTTTAAAAGGAGAATTTGTAGTTATTTGTACTCTTATTTTGTTTTGTTTTCAGCATCCAGAATAGTGCTGTCTCCAGAGACGTGTGCATTCCTCTTAGAGGCACGACACCCCAAAAGTAGTGTCCCTGGACCTGTGTGATGAGGACCTACAATATTTTCTTTTGAAGGATTGAGTTTTTATTCGGGGAATGTTTTCTTTGTGAATTTATCAGTCGGAAGTGTGTTTTGCATGAAGAAGTGCTCGGGAATCAGCAAGTTAATAAGATCCAAGAAAGGAAATGTTTGAAGTGGAAAGCCCCAAGATAAATGAGCAATTGCCTGCACTGATAAAAAGAATTTTGTATCAATAGCCAAATCTCGTGCATTCTTGTACGTTACCACGTTATCTGATCAGGTCAGTTGACTAAAATGAGGTGGATGGCTGTTGTCTGAGAAATACTCTTTGTTCTTTCTTGTTTTCACAAACAAGAAAGACACTGTAATTACTGTGCTGTCCTTTCAGTTGAATTATTTTGAAAAAGGAAAATCGCTCAATATTCCAAGAACAGAAAGGAGCATGTGTATTTGTGTAGTAGTTCTCTTCTGTGGAATTAGTGGTGAATTTGTTAATGACCTCAAGGTTTTGACATTTAAATACAAAGTTCACCAGCTGGTGCATTCACCCATGCTCATTGACTAGGAACAAAATCTTCACACTGCTGTTGTTGGAATATGTAATACCCTGTGTGGTTCCTAGAATCACAGTCCAGGTGGGAATAAGTAGTTTGATGATACAGATTAAATGACAGGGAGATTTTTTGGGGGGAAGGTGCTTCTGCTGTTGTGCTCAGATGTCCGTAGAGGATGTGGTTTTTTGGATGTCTGGAATTCTTGTCTGGGCACTGCTGGTAGCTGAACCTGCCAGTTATTGCAAAATATTTCACACATGAAGGGAAGAGATTGTCAAAGGAGGCACCTTCTTTTCCAAAGGAGCTTTCTGGTTGCATCTTCCTGCACTTTTTATACTTGTAATATTAGTGTATCTCACAAATACCAACCAGGCTTTTCACAAGTTGGTTTCACCATTTCTTTCTTCTTTTTTTTTTTTTTTTTTTTTCCCCTGTCTTTTAAAGGGATAGACAAAATGAACCCTTTCTATTTTCTGGGTTTTGGACATTCTCATCTAGGCTTCTTCGGGAATAGGAGTGAACCTTTCAACGGGACAAATGAGACTTACTGCTACAGCACTGCCCAGGGCAGCACGGTGCTCCAAGGAGTAACTTTTGGTGGAATCCCGACTGTCCTGCTGCTTGACGTAACCTTCTTTTTTGTAAGCCCCGTTTTCTGTTTCTTGTATTCAAAGTACTTCTGGCCTTCTCAAAAGTTAGATTGTTCAGAATTCTCTTATTTATTGGGTTGGAATTAGTTTCTGAGAGTGTTCAGAACGAGAAATGAGTTGAGGCTGTCCTGAGAACATCAAAGTGCTTTTCAAGGGTTGATAAAGGTTTGCATACGGATGGGATGGTGGTGTCACTGTATGTTGGATGTGTAGATGTAGGGAGAGTGCAGTGTTATAGGGTCTGTGTGTGGAGTCACAGTGAATTTTGTGGTTGTAGCTCAGGTTTTCATGTTTTATCTTAACTGCAAGAACATTTGGGTTTAAGTACTGGGTACATTTTCAGGAAGGGGACACTGTTACTAACTCGATTATGAAACAACAGATTTTCCATATTGTATTGCCTTTTGAAAGACAAACTTTTTTAAAATTAGATTTCCTGAAGCTGTAGATGAAGATGAAATAATATGCTGACCAGCTCAGTCCTGACAAGAGGTGGAATATGATTAATTGCTCTCTGGGGGCTCCAGGATAGGCCTGCAGTAAAATTTGTGGTTATCTATGTAAGCTTAGTCTAGGTCTTCAGCCACCAGAAACAGGGCTGCAGACCTGCAAATTGGCCTGAGAACTGAGTCTGTGGTAGTAAAATAAGACTAACGGGATGACATCGTTTCTGAGTTCTAGAAATCTACTGTAAAGAAACTTAAAGTACCTGTGGTCTGAGCTGGTAGTTCTGTAGGAATGTAGAAGATGTTCCTAAAGTTTATGTAGTGGCATTCTTTGCTGTTGATTCGGTGTATGCCACCATAAATCCATTTTCTGAGGATGTACAGTATTTACAGCTCTGTGTGACCAACAGCTAAGCATTTAATAAGATTTAGTTGAAGTGTTTGGAGGGACTTTTTTTTTTAAAGCTGTGGCTCAGTTTTAAGAGACTGAGTCTCTGCTTTTGAGTCCCTTGCTGTTGAACTCTGCACTCAGTGTTAGGTAGAGAGTTGGATGCAGAGCAGAAGGCTCCTCTCTTCTTCAAGTACCAAGTACTGAAAATTATTTATCAACTCCTGTATTCTTATTTTCACGACATGTTTACTGCATATCCCTTTGTAACTGTCAGTTGATGGGTTTCTGATATGTTATTTCTAGGCTGGTTTCCAAAGGAAGTGAAGTTTATATATTTCATTATCTTCCCATTTTTATCTGGCGGTTCTGCCTAATAACTGTAGAATACTATAGCCGATTTCAACCAGAGTTGTGAAGAAGCTAGGGAACTTTCCTGCTTGCATCAAGTTTAATGACCAGATGAAGAAGGGAGATCTAAATTAATCCTCCCTGTTGGGAGGAAGACTCTCATAAGAAGGTTATATTCATTGTGAAATGTGGAAATCAGCTGTGTAATCTTGACACAGAGATAATCTGGACGTGTATCCTGGCTTGCCAGTCAGTATTTGATCCCAGTAAGTTACACCACTAACACCACTTTCCAGCCAAACAGGAATGGGATGTAGGAGGAAGCAGAAGGTGAGGGCATATGCTACATATGCATAGAAAACAGGCCTTGGTACTTCATTGCTTTCTGTAGAGTAAGTTGTTTCTTTAAAAAAAAGAAAGAAGTGAATCTATGAAATAGTGATGGAGCCTTTTTCTTGTTTTCTTAGTCTCTTTCAGAAAGGAAGAATACAGGGAGCAGATTAAAAAAACATTGCAGAGATTAAATATAAGTTTCTGGGCTTAGAGAATTAAAATAATACATTACTTAGGATAAAAGTAACTTACACTTGAGAAAATAGTCTGTTTGCATCACTGTTTGAAAAGCAAATAAAATTGCAAGTCTCCCATCATAGTTCTGGTCATTTAGTAATGAATAACAGTAAGAGTGTGTGCAGGAATGTTTTGACTTGCCCTCAAATTCTAATTTTACTTTTCCTGTCACAAACCTTCATAACTTGCAATTCAGAAGTAGTTTTGCATGCA
Source organism: Mystacornis crossleyi (assembly GCA_013400655.1). Taxonomy (NCBI): domain Eukaryota; kingdom Metazoa; phylum Chordata; class Aves; order Passeriformes; family Timaliidae; genus Mystacornis; species Mystacornis crossleyi. The sequence goes on along the minus strand of VYZQ01045739.1, from coordinate 4,458 downwards.
GCTCTCCTGCTTTTCAAATTAGAACAGGAAGGCTGCTGTCCTGGTGCTTTGGTCCCAGACTGGTTGGTCTGTAGCATGGCCACCAGTGAGGTGGCTGGCATATGATAATTGATTTAGGAGCTAGGACAGCATTTTTTGTTAGCTCTTACACACCTAAGAAAAATTATTATGAAATGGGAAAAATAAATATTTAAATATCTTCCTTTTTATTTTTTAGATTTTAATATTACTGTTTTCCATTATAAGAAAGAGATTCTGGGACTACGGTCGTGTTGCTCTGGTGTCAGAAGTTGAAAGGTAAAAAAGATCTGCCGTCAGACTGACTTGTTGAAGCCATTTGGGGAGTGGGGAGGAAGGTACAGTGAATGTGGCTTACATTAGGTGCATTTGGATCAATTAGATACGTTTGTGATCACGTGCACATGTTGGTTAAAAATGCCCTCGCACTGCTTTGTGTGGAATACATCCCCCTCAGAGAGTTACTGTTCGTGGTTTCAGCCGTAAGCCCTGTGTCTGCCACTGCCAGGGATGAAATGCACAGCGCATTTCATCCTACAGCTGTGAGTTAAGGAAGTGGAGGGTGAGGAAATAGGCTGCTTGTCAGATGACATGCTGCACACTGATGTTTGCTGTGTGTTTCTGGGCAGAAGTATATTAACCATTTTGTTTATCTTGGCTCAAGCCCTGTGTATTCCCAGAGCTCCCAGCACAGCCCGTGCCACGAAATTTCCCAAGGGTTCAAAAATAAAAGCATACTGTTGCAGGTTTCTGAAATTCTTCACTGATTTTTAGTAATATTTCAAATGAGCTTTTGATTTTATTTTTTTTTTTTTCCCAGTAAGATGGTGTGTTGGGATGTTTAAAATCTGAGCGGGCTGTCTGTGAAGTGGGGAAACTTTAACAGTGAGCCTCTTCCTGGTGCAATCAAGTTGTGGCAAATTCACAGCTGAGAAACAGGAAAGAACTGAAAACCTACTTTTAGGAATCTGTGTGCAGTTGTGAAAAGGTAGATGACGTAAAATAAGATGGGCAATAACTGAGAAGGCTTTAATCCAGCTGGCTGAGGCAGCAGTCATGAAGGTGCTCTGGTATAAGGCTTCCATGTGGGCTGTGGAGGCAGGGAACCAACAGGCCCTGGAGCAGTCAGACTCCCAGGAGCCTGTGTTTTTGTCCTGCTGGACTGTGAGCTGAGCCTGCTGGTCAAAATTAGAGAGACACCTCGGAACACGCTCCATTCTGGCAGGTGTTGCCCTGTAATTACCATTGCAACATTTCTTTTTCGCAACAAACTGAAAACAGGCACTCGGCTGCTTTTGAGGGCTACAGAGTTTCTAAATGTTTCTAGCCTTGCCACAGGACTGTTTGTGTGAGGAGGTGGCTTTGCAGGGATTTAATTGTGAGAAGAAGTTGTGAGTAGTGGCTGATGGCAAGAAGGTGGAGGGAGAAGAGGTGTTGTAGTCAGGAATATGCAAACAGGACGCCAGCGTGCAAATCTGATCCTGGCTAGGCTCCCACACCTGTGTTGCATTCTCTTATATCACTGTACGTTTAATATCCTCATAAAGTGTTATTTTCTTTCTAGTTGAGGTGTGTACTCCCATGTCTGGAGCTCACGTGTCCCCTCTGTTCAACATGGGACATACACAAGTTACTGTAACCAGGCGTGGGCTACCAGGTGAAAACCACAGCTTTCATAAGTGAAAAAGTGTGTTTGTACTACATCCCTTAGTCAGAATTGTTAAAATTGAAATAATTCTGTAGAATTCCATCATCTGTTATTGAAGATACTTAAAAGCATCATTTAATGTATTTTAGTGAATCAAGGTACAACCGATTGTCATCATCATCAGTACCTGAAGATCTTGAATATGATAAGGTAAGTATTCTAGAGTTCTGATAATACTTTCTGAATGGAGTCTGTTTAATGGAATCTGCTGTAATTTGCCATTCCATATAGTCCAATGAACCATCATTAAACTGGAAGTTCATCTCTGTGCAAAAATTAGTAATGCATTGTTTACCGTGTTTTTATAGAATCATGCATAATCTGTTTCTTGACAAACTGCTGCCATATCATAAACCAGTATCTTGGGTCATTGTTTCTAAGTTTGCTTTGTTGTTTGGTTTTTTGTTTTTGTGTGGGTTTTTTTTTTTTTTGTTTTTTTAATTTAGAGAGCTACTATATGTTAGTGTTTCAAAGGGGGAGGGGAGAGTGGAAAAAGACTAGTTAATAATTTGTGCTTAGATAGCAGTTCAAAAAGTTACATTGTGTTCACATGGCAAATAATACCTAGTTGCTCTGTATAGTACATTCTTTTCCTCAGAGTGTTGAGAAAACTGGATGCAAGTGTGAGGCTAATAATAGTGCTATGCACTCTTAATAATCAAATTGGTTTGGAGTGGAGGGCAATATTTTGGCCAGACTTTTAAATGGCTCCCTCCCATGGTCTTTCTGGAGTCTTTGAATTGGTACACCTCTCTAATTTTGTGTTGCAACTTCAGAATGGACAGTGCAAGAGTTGTCCATTGGTGGCATCCTATGTTTTAAGATTCTGTACATGCATCAACTTAATATCTAGCTTTGAAATTAATTATTTGTGTGAACATCAAAAGCATACTAGTGTTTGATCAGGATTGCTCTGTTTGTGTACTTTTCTTCATCTTTTTAAAACCCTATAGCAGCTTTAGCTGTTGAGTCACATGTGTGTTTATTTAGTTGGATAATGTTCACTTGAAAGAAGAGCCCTTCTTGGAAAGAAGGGGTTTTTTTGAACCATAGTGGGACACGCAGTGAGATGTGAATTCTGCTATCCAGTTTCACTGGAGGATTTGTAAGCCTGTATAAGAAGCCTTTCTGTTAATGTAATCACAGCAGTGTTTCTAACAAGCATTTAACTGACTGACTTGTGTAAGACCCTTGTATTTAAGAGCAACAGACTACTGGCTTTTTAGCTAAGAGGCTGGCTTAATAGAAACACTTCTCTTAATTGGATGGATTAGACTCTGTTCTCTATATGTTAACTCCTAAAAACTCCTTTCTTTATTTATAGGGGTTTTGTTCTTGGATAACAGCTGCTTTTCGGATGCAGTAAGTATATGAAACAGAAATAGTCAGCTGTGGTTTGCTTTGATCTTTTTTTAATTTGAAAAGGTGCTTTTCATTCAAAAATCTGGTGTTTTCCCCCCCCTTTGATCAGATAGGATTTCAATACAAGCACTGATACAGGTGCCTCTGGCTGGGTGAAAAAAGAAAGTGAAAACAATTATGGGAATCCTTTTTCAGGATATACTTGTCCTGCTAGCAGCCCAGGGACTTCCCAATCTTTAGACAGTGTGTGAATCTAAGTGAATCTATGGTGTTTATATGGATTCAGAGCTAATAATTACACTCTAGGCTTCTACTCTTCAAAGAGTACCTTGTGGGTGTTTCCCTGTTTGAAGCCAGTAGGGCCTCAGGCAGGCAGTGTGATTTCCCTGCAAGGGTTTCTGTGGAGAACTGGTGGTGTAGTTGGGGCTGGAATTGATTAACTAGGAAAAGTCCATCCCAGTGTTTCCCAGAAACTGCATGTTAGACATGTGATGTGTGTTCTTTGTCTCTTGGGGCTTAGTAGATCATGATTTTTAAAGCTCAATTTCTAGCTTGGATATGTTGAAATGTAAAAGGGGTGGGGGTTAAGCCTGTCTTTCTCCATTTTTGCTAGCAGTTCCTTCCAAGTTCTCCTGTTTTAATGATCTAATCTGCTGACGATGGAGAGATGGTGACAGTTCAAGCCGAAGCCTTTGTATCTCCTGTTACCTGGAGATCCTGTTATCATGTTATCATAAGAGTGAGGTGATTCTGTTGTAATTTCCCTCATGAGGAGCCTTTATGGAGATGAGTGAATACTGACTGTCACAGTGTGATCTTAAATTTGGAGAGCTAGACTTGTGATTGTCATAAAGCAGGAGGTCACAGCAAATGACTTTGTCCTCTTCTAGTCCAAAAGAATTTGGATTCATATTTGCTTTTCAGATTAGTGTTTCAGTCTTAAATTCCCTAGTGTGAATTTTTGCATGGTGGTACTGCACAAGAAAAATACACTTTTGGAACCTGAAATTACACGTGGAAGAACACAGCCATTTCGAAAGCCAGTATGGACTGATGAGGATGGGGGTGTCACTGCGGAGACTGAGGATTTAAAGTGTGTTCATAAATCACTCCCAAGAAGACTAAGTAGGCTGACCATGTGCTTCTCTGTCTCTGATGCAGTGATGATGAGATTCATGAGAGGTGTGGTGAAGATGCCATCCATTACCTCGCCTTCCAGCGTCACATCATCTGCTTGCTGATTGCTATCAGCATTTTGTCCGTGTGTGTGATATTGCCTGTCAACCTATCGGGTGATCTACTTGGTAAGAATTAATTTTTTTTGTGTTCTTAGAAGAATACTTTATTTTATATAATAATAAAAACTCTTA
>VYZQ01045734.1:62841-73534 GCA_013400655.1 Mystacornis crossleyi | reverse complement strand
GTATTATCTTTACTCTTCTTCTTTTCTTCTACCATCAATTCCTTAGAGACTTAATCAGTATTCACTTTTAAGTATTTTTTATTCAACTCACATTATACCTGTAGTTTCTGAATCAGTATTTCTGTATGGGTTAGAGCAAATTCTACAATAGTATTTTCCCTACCAGCTTTACAAAGGAAAAGGAAGTTTTAATAGAATACGGTTGTGACCAAGAAACCTGAAATTGTTAGTGCTGTCTTTTACCACAGTACATTTGTTCCCTGTTCATTAGTATCTGGCTGAGCCTAAACTTTCAGCTGGGAGATGTGAGAGCAGCCAAGAACTGATACTCCTTCCCTTATTACCCTGGGTGTTATGACATCTTCTGATCAGATCATGGCAGTACATGGTGAATTGTCAATACACACACAGGAAAACAGCAGGAAAACTGTCAGGCGTTTGGGCAAGGCTCTCACACCTATACGTAAGCCCAGATTTTGTCCCTGGAATCAGTGCACATTAGTACTTTTTCCTCATAAGAAATCTTCCAACAGCCAAGGTATTTTGTGTTCTATTCTGGGAAATATGGCCTGTTAGATTTCCTAGATTGAGGTTCAAGTACTTTTCTCCACTGACTTTGCTGTAACAATTGTCATGCAGTACATATTAGCAAAAAGGTAAAATTTCAACATTAGTCTGACTCTGTTCTATATTGGATCTAAAACCAGGCAACACTTGTTCAGTTTCTATTTACATTCACCAGAGATTTGGTGAAAGAAGGTCAGATTACCACAGGATAAAACTGATACTTTCCATATGGTGGCAAAATCTGATTAGAGAAGCTCAAATGATTTGGCATCAATGAACCCCAAATGGTATTAAAAACCCCATTAGGATCTGCCTCTTCACCCATCTCTCAAGTGTAAGCATAGTTAATATGTGAGCAGGTTAGTTTGCTGTTACATATGTTACATATGCTATTATAATGTTATGTTCCAAGAGAATAATTTTGTAAATTCATATGATGATTTCAATGAGTCAGCTCAGATTTGTACTTTGAGACAGACTGCCTTAGAATGAACACACAGCTATTATCTCGCAGATGTCTGTGGTAAAGTTTAAAAAAATTACAGATGTGAGTGGAATGAACAGGAAATCAATTACCAGCCACAGAAATTATTTCGGTGTCTGAGTCTAAATATATTAATTATGGGCAAATGCAAAATTCAGAAAGTGCTATTTTCAAAAATCAAATGAATTTTTTTTTTTAAGATAATTAATATAGTTAAGCATGTACACTTTTAAAGAAGTTAATTATCATCAGTTTAGGGGTGTGTTCTGGTGGGGTGCTATGAGCTTCCAAAACCGACTCTAGAAAAAGTCGCTCGGCAGCCACTGCACTCACACAGACACACACACACATGCTGGAGAGCTTCTTCGACAGATCGATGGCGAAGAGGCAGGACAGGTCCTTGTGTGGAATTCCATGGCAGAGATTTATTTCAGCCCCACGCATGAAGGGGACCAGGGACAAAAGACCTCAAGGAATGGAGGGTCCAAGGTTATACTTTGGGTGGGGAAAGCATCAGGGACTAATGTTCTGAAGGCACAGGGGCGGTACACAGGTGGGACTAGGGTACGGGAGACAATGGGAAAACCTGAGGGAGTAGCGAGGAACAAGGTCTAACGGGAGACTGGTGAAGGGAGAATTTTCTAGGGAAGGAACAGATAAGGTATAAGAGGGAGAGGAGGCCAACTGGGGAAGCAGAACTGGGATACATTTGCATAATGAAACAGCAGCCTGGGAAAGGTCTTTTTAGTTCACCCCAACCTGAAGAGAATTTTATCCCTAGGGACAGTCCCACCAATGGAATCCCTTTGTCCCTTGTGTTATGGGCCCACTGACCCCCACAGATTATAAAATCAGAGCTCAAAACGTTATAGTCACCTGGTGACTACTGCAATTTGTACTTGTTTCTGCATTATTTATAGATCCATAAATTTATTTAACCTAACCAAATTTATTAAAAGGAGCTATTTTCAACTTGCACTAAACACAGCTGTGTGGCTTCTTGTACCCCATTTAGATCTACCAGTTCAGAGATTTTTGTGAATGGTATAGTATGGGCCTTACTTTAAAACTGCAAATAAGAGATTAATGACTCCAAAACATTACTTCATATAAGACATGTCCACAAACACAAGCTTTTGTAAAGACAACCCTTATAAGAGACTCGTGCCCATATTCTCACACATATGTTCTTGTTTTACCTTAATTTCAACTAATGTGACAGAAAGCTTGTGCAGTTTTATCATAAAGAGAAAATGATCCTCAGAATGCTCCTAATCTACAAGGCAATGTGCGTATAAGTGTATGTATGTGGTGCAAGATTGATGTAAAATGGTTTGTGAATCTTGTTTATCTATTTGTCTTAACTATCAGACTAGACAAATATAATTGTATTCATTTACTTGTAACACACAAACAAGTTGTGATTTTAGATTTTCCAGACTCTGAAAAATATGGTGGATTTCTTTCAGATTTCAACAACTTATTAAAAAAAAAAAAAAAAAGACAAGAAAAAAAGAAAGCAAAGAAAAAAAAAATTAGAAAGCTATAAGAAATGTCTAAGAATTCTAAGCACTGAGGACAACCAGTTTCCAGAGAGATCATGTCCCCCTTTTATGGTTGAAATAGGCCTAAAAATTCAATCTCTCTTTTACTGTCAAAGGGGTTGAATCAAACACAAAGAGAGCCCTATTGGTTAATGTACGACATCATATATTCTGTATCAAAACCAGACCCTTTTCAACTTAAAAATTTGACAGTAATCATCATGTCTGTTTTCTTGTGACTAACAGCACAAAGATTCAGTTGTAAATATGGATCAGCTGTATTTTCTACAGCACAGATCACTTTGTCCAAATCTCCTGCCTGTGTGCAGTCTTTGTACATACATATTCTGGATCACAACTGCTTTGCAGCCCCTCTGCCAAGAAACAAACCCCAATTACATAATCAAAACCTGCAACATTTTTAAGCAGATTTTACAGTAGCTTTAAATTGTTGCAGTTTTCCACTGAAACCTACTTGAAGAATATACATTTCCGTCATATTAATTTGGGTTTCCTTGAATGCAGAACCATGTCTCTGAACTTACAATAATAATGTATATTACATCATATTCTGCATAGTTTACCTGACAAACTCGTTGCATCTCCTTAGAAAATAAGGTGTGGATTACAAATTCTAACCCAACTAGAGATATTACGCACTATTGCAAGAGGCAGCAAAATCAATTAGCAATTTGCCATGGATAATTTAGGTCAGGTGATTTTGCAAAACTTAGTTATATCACCTAATAAAATTAAAGTTTGCTTCACCCACTGTCTTGTTAACTCTAAAAAACAGGGAGAAAAAAAATTATATTGAGAAGCGATTAAGCTGGGATAGTCTGTGTGCTTCAAAATATTCAATTCTTACAAATTCTTTCCTCTACAAAGTATAAAATATTGGAAATAATGAAAAAAATATTGCGTGCCATTTTGGTCCTTAGTTGCTTTAAATTCTCCTTCTAGTATACCTTAGCTGATGGGGAAAAAAAAAAATCCCCCAGAACCCAAACTAAATGAAAACAATATTTCTTATATAAAAATAAGCATATATTGTGTATATATAAATGTACATTTATTCATACTTATGTGTATATGTGTGTGTATGAATATAAACAGTTACAAGTAATCTGTTAGGGAATCTTTCTAAGGAAACAGAATTTTGTATTAAGATGAGCACAGATGTGCTGAGACAGATTTTCTTTCTGTGCAAGTACCTTCATGACAGATAAAATGCATAAAAGAAAATAAACAAGCTTAAAATATTTACATTTGTTGTGGCTATACCTTTTTTTTTTAAGTAGGATTTTCCCAGGCAGGAACCTATGTCAGCAGTATAATGGGATTCCAAGAAGAGTGAGTCATTAACATGGTTAGCTTGCTCTGTCTGAGGTGCTGTTATGGTGCTGTGTTTTAAATTTGTGTCAAGGTTTTATGTTTTTCTCACTCTGATCCCATCGTTAAGACAGCAGGCTGGGAGTGCACAAAAAATTGCGAGGGCACACAGTCAGGGCAGCAGCTCCCAGCTGGCCAAAGGGATAACCCCCAGCATATGAAGGTGTGCTGAGAAATAAAAGCTCAGGTAAAAGTGGAGGGAGGGGGGATATTTGGGGTTACAGTGTTTGTCTTCCCAAGAACCTCTATGTGTGCTGAAGCCATGAGTTGCAGCAAATGGCTAAACTTCTGTCTTCTCATGGGAAGTGGCAAATTATTCCTTGTTTTGTTTTGCTTGCCTGAGAAACTTTTCCTCACCTATTAAACTGCATTAATCTCGGCCCATGGGCTTTCAGCTTTTGCTCTTCTATTCCTTTCCTCCATCCCTCTGAGGGCAGCAGTCTTAGCAAGTCACCAAGTGGGTGCTTAGCTGTTGGTTGGGCTCAACCGCCCACACACAGATAGCGTGGATACCTAGGGAGAGAGAAGAAAAACATTTTTTAAATTATTTGTTCCAGGAATTACATGCTTAACGACACAATCCATCAACAAATTGAAAATCACTAAGAAGATGTTTAAGCAATTAATTTTTTAATAGTATTTCATAAAACTCTTAATGCATGGTTCTAACAAATTTGTGAGAACTTATCTTTGGAGAAGAGACTGCTGAAGTACCTGCAAGGAGATGGTTCATTTTACTCTCAATTTTAACACTTTTAACATGCATGCTACACTGAGCAATAGTTGTGGAAATACAGACAGCATGTCAGTAAAAGATTTTTGGTTAAGGACAAGGTGCATATCCCCAGAGAACAAATTCTGCCATCTTCCGAGATACAGATCATAGCACCCATGTATTTCTATGCATTGCTGCTTTTTCTCCAACAGCTGTCCAGATTAATATTACAGATTTGTACTCAAGAAGAAAACGGGGAAGTCAAATTCTACCATCGTTAATCACTGAAAATCTGTTTTGATGTTTATTTCTTACTAGAATGAAGATGGAGAAGAGCATAAACAACATTCAATTACAACAAAAATACATTAACATGTACTCATTCTTAAAAGAATAAAAGGAATTGAAAACATCTTTGTGTAGCAACATTCTGCAATACAGCCATATGGCAGATTGATAGTGTTTTCATTCCTTGTACTTAGGCAGTTCACAGACATAAACCCATTATTTCTGGAAAAGTGTTTGGACAGGTCTCTGTTGTACAGATTTTGGATATCTCCTATGAGCTGTCTCGAACTGACAACATTCTGAAGGACAATATTCAATGAATTATACTGTTGTGCTTTGCTCTTCCAGTCCTAGGAAAAATGCTTCTAGCATGGCTACAGTAAGATTACTCTATAGAAACAGGAGGTTACATGGGATTGTGACGTGATGTGTTTTGAATATCTTAATTTCTCTAGATCAAATCTCTTGTATTTTGAAATTCAACACCTTGCATTCATATGTAAAAGCATACATTAGGAAAATAGCACTATTTTTTATTTAAAAATCTAATCAACATTAAAAATTAGATGTTAGAAATTTAAAGCTGTGTAAGAAATGCATGAGTTAAAATGATTTGGTTTTCAAACGAAATTTGACAGGTAATTATTTTTTAAGAATGATAGCCACTATAATTGCTTTTATTATTTTGGAGAAAGAAAAAAACCACCCTGGAACATAATGAGCTATTTCATTTCAAAGAAGACATTGGACATGAACTGAGTGCTATAATCACCAAAACGGCTAGGGGAAAGTTTTACATTTGGATTTGCTTAAGGAAAGTATGTGGTTTTGCAGCAATTGTGACTACGAACCAGTGTGTCAACATTATTGCTGAGATATATTAGTAATCAGCATTTCATGATGATGACAATGCATTGTCTCAACAGTTAATAGTTTAATAGGTAATTTATTCTCAAGAGTAAGAAAGCGTGACTCCATATAGTATATATATTTCTGTTATCATCGACACAATTCAATTGCACAGTTGAAATATACTATTGCAGAACTGTCGCCATGTCAAAGAATACATTTTACATCTGGCTGCATCAAGCAAACCCATGTCAGGAGTTAGATATATACGTTAAATATACATTTCCTTATCATGCTTAAGAAGGAGCTGAAACATTTCAAGGACATGTAAAATGATGGCTGCAATAAACTCTACCACTGAGTCTGCAATACACAGAATAAACCCTATGTATCAAAAAATTGATGTAAAAAGACCATAAATGCCACACAAGGCTATTAAATCCTCAGGGTGAAAATCATTGGCAGTATATACTATGAAAGTCCAAGAGCTTTTTACAGTATACTCAGTAAAACCAAAATCTTGCAGCTATGACAGAACTAATATTGCCTTCTAAATGTGCCTTTTAAAACACATTTTGGCCAAGAATTTAGAAGTTTTTTAACATCTATTCAGATTAATAAACAGGATCTAGTAAAGTATATTATTTAAATGTACTAGTAAAGCACATTATTTAAACGCTGATGAATTTGTGAATATATTTACTTTTTGTACAAAAATTCAATACTGCAGTATAATAATGTTCACAATTACAAGTACATAATATAAGCATATTTATAATGTATGATAGTCAATAAAATTTTAAAATACATACTTATCATTTTTCTATAATTATAAATAATTTTATATGTACATAAATATAAATAAGGATTTTATATAAACCAAATAATTTTTAATTACTTGTACCACAGTATTCCATGGGAAGTTTTCCCTGTATGGAAACATATTCCTTTAGTTTACATTCTTCATGCTTTACAATACTCTGTTCTTATTTAAGCAATTCCTTAGTCCTCTAGGATCACTTTTGTCCTCCAGGATTACTTTTGTCCATTCAAAATATAAAACCAAAAATAAGAGCAGTACCAAATACCTCCTCTTTTACAGCTATTTTGTCTCACTGCAAAAAACTGCAGGAAATTTAGGTGAGCTTGACGTTTCCTAAATCTGCCCTGACTACCAGAGAAATTTGCTTTCATGGCATTTGTAGAGCCAGTTTCCAACAAAGGAGGCATCACTGCTCTGATGAAACTTTTTATTTAATAAAACAATGTAAAGCAAATAAATAAGCAAAATTCAAAAAAATTTAAAACCCTTCATTGCAAATACATTTTTTAAATTTGGTCAATTAACTTCTGTTAACTTTGGAAATATTTTTCTTCCTTTCTTATCGGTGATGTATTCCTTTTCTTTGCCTGGTTAAAAAGTGGGTGCTCCATTTCCTCCTCAGTTTCATGCATTTTAGAAACACATAAGCCAACTCCAAAGCAAGGAGAGTTCCTGATTCATTTTTCATAAGTAAAAAGAGAGTTCAGTGAGATTATAGTTGAAAAGGTCTAATTAGGAGTGACCTCTGCAGCCAAGACTACAGAATATTTAGCTGCAAACTTCATGTAAATCAAGGACAGTGCTGTTCAGAGGCTTCAAATATTCTCAAAACACAGCAAAACTTTCAACTTTAAAGTTTTAAGTCTGATTCTAGGCCTTACTCCAATTCCTTTTCAAGTATCACTTCAGTGACCAAGCTAGGGTATACAAATGTGATACATATAACACTGGGCAACTAGTCTTTATGGTATCACAGTACTGGTACGTCTTGTGTTGGATTTCCACGAAACTGAGGACCTTAATGTCTTGTTTTGCACAATGTAGATACATTCCTATTGAGTAACAAACTTTAAAATAGCTGTTATCCCTTCAGGAATATTGATGATATTGGAGTCCACATCGATGTGAAATGATGTGCATGATCTGTGGATTGTCCTCCAGAAGTCTGTTCTGTACTCGGATAAAACAAAGCAAACACAGCATCAGAATTATTAGCAAAGGTTCTGGAACAAGTAGGAAACTTCATTACAATGCATAATAAACCCAAAACTTGAATAATGCATTTCTTTCTGATTATCCCAACTTAAATGTACTTAGCTGGATAATAAAAGTCTCAGAGAAAGTAAATCAGATGGGCAGTCTTCCAGAATCCACCAATGCTCTGATATTTTTGTAGTTCTTTGTAATAAGGTTGTTCCTCCCATTGTGACTGGATTTATGTCAGTTCTAATTTCAATCTTCATTTAAAACATGAATGGTATCCATCCCATTCTCTTTTTCCCCATTTTGGATATTGGTCTCTGTATGAAGAAAGTTTCAGCAGCCTGGGAACTCTAGTTTGGAAAAGGTATGACAGAGAGGAACTATGAGAAGGACCTACAGAATCATGACTGGCATAGTACAGATTATGAATAAGGGATGATTTTTTAGGATTTGTCGTAAAAAAAAGGCGACAAGTGAATATCTAGTCGTCAGAATATTCAAAATATTTTAAATAAGGTATGATTAAATTATGGACCCTGCTGCCAGAGTATTGCAATGTTTAAGACTGATAGATGTGAAAAGAAAATTGATAGAAAAGAGTTCTATTAATGTTGGTTAAATATGGTTATCTGAACCCAATCTCCCAGAGACATGCTGTACAAAATCCAGTTTTAATGTTACATTCTGAGATGCCTAAATATGATCACTACTGTAGCCTATTTATTAACAGGGTGTTTCCCAATGGTGTTTCAGCTAAATGTAGTACAGGATAAGGTGAGCTTCAAAGGAACCAGCCCACCACAAGCTCCAATATAGTTTGTGTATACAAAACCACATACGTGATTATTTTCAAAGAATTACAATATGTCTAGGTTTTAAATAGGAAAGAAACTCCATTTTGGTTTCATTTTTTTTTTAATTTCCTGTTTTTTAAATTATCTTTTTTCCTCCCTTTTTCTTCTTCTTGGTAGAATACACTGCCTTCCTTCCCTTTGTACAATTTTCCTTGTAATGCATTTTAAATTTTCTGTCTTTCCTATTAACAGTAATGAAAATTTTCTGTTACATTCAGTGGTTTTGTATCAAGAACTTACTAAGAGTATAAGAATTTTTTAAATCATTTATTCTGTTTTCAGAATCATGAAATGATCTTTCAGTTCTTATCTGCTACTACTGATAATTTTGATTTATTCATCAATCAATGAAAAAATCATTTTTCTGAAAGCAGAAAATATTATGTGGTACTTGGCATGCACCTAAGGTAGAAACAGATATAGTCATACATTCAGGAGGTAAACTAAATAGAAAATATATTCAAACAGTAATTTAAGGACCCTGGCTAATGTTTATTCAAGCTGTAAAAATATTTGTCATTGAGAAACAATACAAAACTAAAGAAAAGGGAAAAGATGTTTAAATATTAATTACATGCTGAATGGAATGTAGAGAGATGGTTCACAGAAACTGGTTGCTTACTAAATCATACATTAATTTTCCAGAAAGGCTTTATACATACCAATGAAATAGTAATAGCCACAAAAAGGTATCTTCGAGATTATTTTTTCACTCTCACCTCACAGTAGCAATAACAACCTTCAGGCATTTCTAAGATGCCTATCATCCTGATATGCCTGTACTTGTTATCCGACCTTGTCATAAAGCATTTACAAATGTGTAGAAAAGAATAAAATAATCAGAACAGTTTCCTGATAATAAGGACTAGCTGCATTTATTTCCTTCTTTGTGATCCATGAGCCCCAGGAAACACCTCATAACTCAATTGCTATTGTTTAATTTGCAAATGAAGTTACTCCATCCTGACTCCCACCAAGACCCTGATGTATTAGAGAGGCAGTTGTTGTATCAAGTGGCTATATTTAATTTTAACAGAGACATGAGAAAGATCCTGGATTTGTCCCTGGACAATTAGTCTCATCCTCTCTGCCAGACTGACGAACACATCCTGACCTGTTCCTGGATTTTATATAGCTTGTAGGTACAGGACTCTTCCTCCCTATCTCAGTTATCCCACTTGTTCAACAGATGTCTGTCATCCAGAAGTATAGAGCAAATCCTTGTGTTACAACTGTACATGATACAATACAGTGAATTTGGCAGAAGAATTTTCCCTGCTGTGATATGAACTGGTATCTGTGTTCATTTGGTGTTTTGTGTGCCCACAGGGGTGCCAAGCAGGCAGCAATGCTGTGCCAGTGATCAGGGCATTCATGAATATGCGTGTGCTTGTGAACCCCGGGAGTGTGGGGTGTGTGCTGCACTTGTGACCTTCTGCCTCTGCCTGCCCAAGAGAAGGAGGGGACGTGCCCCTGTGTTCTGTGCCTGGTGTGAGTCCTGAATGTGGGGGCTACTGGGGGCAGAGCCTTGTCTGTGGCTCTCTTGTGGCCTTGTCTGTGGCCCTCTGGGTCCTCTGTGAGTGTGTGAGATACACATTCAACCTCACTGCTGGCTGACCTTACAAGCAAGAACATACCAGTTACATCCAGTGGACTTGGGTGGAGACCCTCAAGGTCACAGGGCTGGACACAGTGGCACGAGAAATCCCAAGAACCAGAGTTGCTGGAGGCAGCAGATGCTTCTAGCGTCCATTAACACATACAAATTAAAAATACAGCATTTATATGTATTTTTACCATATAGTGGATTGACACATACTGTGTGCTAAGGTTATTTTTTTTTTTTTACATTTGTTATATATTTGCTGATTGCACTCAGAAGTTGCAGGATATGAGTGTCATGTACTGACAAGTTCAGAAAACATTCTACCTATGCAAAACTAGATTAAAAATTTAATAAAATAATTATAGATT
>VYZQ01045734.1:30839-43060 GCA_013400655.1 Mystacornis crossleyi | reverse complement strand
AACACTGTTTCGATGCTTATTGCCTTTCTTTTACCTTTCTCTGTTGCGTTTCTTCTATTTTCTTTTCATTTATCTTTCATGCTGTGCTTGTGTTCTAATGTGACAACAGTTGCCTAATAAATCCCCTTCTTAGCAGTAACTTTGTGTAACCAAAAATGTAGCCTGCACTTTCCCATTCAAAATTATTTTTTTCCATTACAGTACAAAGACTTATCTTTCTGACACCTTAGAAAGGTAATAAAGTACTTTTGATCACTGTAAATCATCTTGTTCAAGGAAAATGTGGAGTCCAACATATGGGATAGGATCCTGATATTTGCTCTGGAACAGTGCAAATTCAGCTCTTCTCTTATGAAGAACTGAATTCAAACAAGAATTTGCCAAAGTCTCTTGTTGGTAAGAAGAAGAAATGCTCCACGTGGGATAAAACAGGATCGTGAACAAAAGAGGATTCACATTCTGCACCCGAGTAATGGTTAGAAAGAAATTCCAGAGCTGTTAAACTCCTTGAGGAGAGGGATTTCCTTCTCCCTCACACAGACATAGCCACAAGACATAAGCTTCTGTCTAACAGTTTGAACTCTTGATATTTAATTTTCTTTGTGAGTTTAACTTGCACTTTTGAAATAGGTGGCATATTATTCTTGAGAATGGATTTTTAATTAAAAAAATTTTTTTTAGTAAAGTGTTTGAGNATTTTTTTAGTAAAGTGTTTGAGTTATGCCCCTGTTTGAACTGATGAAAATCTCTGAAGGTCCATTTTGTAAAACACTTATATGTTCTATGAACTCAGTAGAGGTTTTTTGTTTTTTGGGTTTTTTTTGATTCTTTTTGTCAACTAGATATTTTGTCAACCATGCATTACGCTTTGCCCTACCAGCTGAAAAACAATAAAAACCCCACCAAAATTAGCAAACTGGACAAAAGACTCCAAAATCTTTACTTCAAAAAGTTTTTCTCATCAGAATCAGACTAACCTCACTGTTCTGTGATATTTGAGAAAATAATTTGTATCAGTCTCAATGTTATTGTTTTCAAGAAAACCTGGTGTTCACTTTTAGAGCAGATAATTTAGCCAAAAAATACATCACAAAACAGAGACACTCCAGAAACCAGTATACTTTAGGGAAATTAATCCAAAAATACGATTTTTTGTAATTGTTAAGTATGATTTAGCGATTTTTAAAATTTGAAATATCTTTATCCTATTCTGAAATATGACAGAAAGAAGTGTTGTGTTATATGTAGTGTAAATTCACAGTGAAATAGGAAGATGTGGAAGATGAAAGGAAATTTGAAAGAGGAAATTAAGTTGGCTTTCATCAGTCTCCTGAGTAGACTACCTTCTCCAATACGTCTGTCCTCAATTCTCCATTTATTTAAATGTTATTGTTATGTGACAGCTTAAAAAAAAAAAAAAGAAGAAAACAAAAGCTGCATGCCCCAGTAACATTGTTTTCCAGTGACCGAGTAAATTAAGATAGACTAGCTCTCGTTTTCCTTTGTAAACCTTGCCTTCCTCAATACGTGATAAAATTGTAGGCATATATAAGCCAAGTTATACTGATTGCTTCTTTCTGTGAGGCAAATCTTTTAAAAGTACAAAGCCTTCAGAATTCAAATATCAGTCTTGGAAAGATCACCCAGTTGCCAGAACAAAGTCCTTATGCATTTGAAGACCTGTTATCATGCTGAAATTTAGTTCCTTCCCTCAGTTTTCTTTTTTCTTTTGCCACCCCTTTCACTGAAATGTGGACCTCCTGATAAGCCAATATCATGCTTACCTTAGCCTCAAGAGAATATACCTATATCTATTCCTCTACGTGTCATTCAATTATTTTATGTTCGTATATGTAAAATATTAGAATATTTCCAAATTAAAAAAAGCAAATAAACAACGTCTACTCCCAACCACGATCTTAAAAGAGTATTCTGTATCTGAAATTTTGTATTCTCAGCTTTGCAATGGTTGTCCTCTCATGCTGAGGAGTAGAGTCTGTTGCCACTAAAGATATACTATGGTAAGGTGGTTGTGGTAGTTTCTTAGAATATAAAAAAGGTGTTTTCAAGCTCTTTTAGATTAAAGAGGATGTAAAACCAGTTTCTCTGATGTCTTGAGAAATATCTACTGTTAGGTTAATATGCAAATAATTAGTTCTATGCCTTTCTTCACATGGTATGGCATGTGAGTATCTGAAGCTGCATTCTCAGGACATTTCCAAGACAGCCTGGGAGATTCCCTTTAAATTTAAATACAAGAGTTGAAAAATCTCAGAAGGAGTCTACCTACAAAGTTGCATTTTACTAGAGGCATAAATGAGTTTCTGTACATAGACCCCAAATTAGACAAGAGTCAGGTGTACTTGATCCAAAGCTAGACAGGAAAGAGTAAGTCAGCATATATAGGAATATATCTTTTACATATCAGATGAATAAAACAAAAGAAAAGTATGAGATGTTTAATAAATTAGGGAGTATTAATTCATTTTTCTGGAGGTATTACCAAGGTCAGAATATAATACCAGTTCATCAGGGAAGAAAAACTTTTTAAGACAAAATTTCCATAAGTCTTTCGGGCTTCCTTCAGGTTATAAAGTTAAAAAAAGTGGTGCAAGACAACTAGCCACTTGGCTCATTCTATCAAATGCAACTAATTGTTTCAGTGAAAATCTTCAAGGCACTCAAAATGTGTCTTTCAGGCATCAGATGTCTTTTTTTTTAAGCTTGTGTGTGTCCCCATTGATGACAATTCATGGCCCCATAAGAACAATTTAAAAGCCAACTAAAAACGTACTTTGGAGCAACCAGAATTCATCTTCAGTATAACTAAAAGAGTTATCAAGCAACTTAGAGCCATAAGCCAACAAATGGACTCCAGAGAGCCCAAAACGCATGCTAACCTTTGATGCATGCTCTCTAGACCAGTACACTTGCTGAATTCAAAAAGAATAACTTATGGTTAATTCAGTTCAGCTACCTGTACTAGCTGAAGGATAGCTATCATTATTTAATCAGTTCCTCTCCATACATACTCCCTGATCAGCCATTTAGGAATGATTATAGACAAAATTCATCAAATGTCATTATCTGAAATATAGTGTGCTTTGGTTTAACTATCCCACCTGTCTAAGAAATTGTTTTATTTTCCAAAAGAGAAGCTCTTTGAAGTGAGGAACAGGAGGGAGTTAGGACTGAAACAGTTGTTTCACAAAGCATGAAAAAGGAAAATTAATTAAGAGGTGTGACAGTTAAATTCTCTATTTCACACTTCTGGTTTATGTTTAAAAGAAATTTGTAAACAAGTGAGGGTTTTTAGATTTAAAAAGAGAGAGTATGCCTATAGTACTATAGTACTATACTATGCTGTGACAGTACTCAACAATCATAGAGGCTGTTTCTGGAACAGATCACAGACCAATAGACTTACTAGCCTGGTGCTCAGGTGTGTTATCAAGCCTTACCAGTTTATCATGGACATGTAAATTCAGAAACATAGAAGTCTTTTCCTGAAGTGTTGTAATAGTGATGGAGCAAACACGTAATCAAGGACAACTCAAAAATATTTGCTGCTATTACAGCATGAATGATTATTTATTCCATTTTGATTTTGCTGTCTGAAATCTTGTTTTCCAAGTCTAAGGTAGCTGTGTATTTATGCACTGTAGTCATATGGGAGCATACTTTCACAAGTCACTTCCTCACATTAAATCTGTCTCTGGTTGGGGTGAATTGCCATCTCAAAAAGCTTTCTTTCTTCATTCACTGTATATACAACAAGTTTAACATAAGCACTTTTTGCCATCCTATCTGCCTTACAGCAGCTCTCTCTGGCCACCAGCTGACTCTCCAGAACATGGAACTTATGCAGACTGTGTCATATCTGTCATCAGCTGGCCTCCAAATCTCAGTTTACTGACATCCTAGGGCATCTAATATCAAGAGCTGGAGGAAGGCAGGATGTTAACTTGTACCTGACAAGCACTATGTTTTGATACTCTATGGCTCAAAATATGGTATTGACACTACTAGTAACAGGGCACATGTTTTGCACAAAGCCTCAGGACTCAGACTTGTTGGACCTTCTTTCTCTGATCCTTTATTGAGCTGCCTGCAGCTTTGTTTCACTTGGTTTAACTGTGACAGTAATTTTTCTAATTAACCAGACAATTTGGTTTGCTTTTAAATAACTTATGAACAATGTCACCAATATTTTAGGATGAGAACTTAATGATAGCATAGAGAAAGAGGTTTCTGGTACTAGAGTACAGGCTTTGCGTCCACTGATGCCTTAGGTTTTAACTTCTTTATTTTTCAAATCCTGTATTGCCTATTGTGTAACTCTGAAGTCTCTTACAGCTTGTTAGCTGCTCTCTTAGGCCAGATAGACACAACAAAGCTTCTCTGAGCTTGCTATGCAAGGACACTCGGGCTGTTCGAGGCCTAAAGGTAGAAACTAGGACCAGGAGAGGTGGAGAAATTGAAGAGAGCTAAAGTTTTAATTGGTGAATTTATGCTGATATGCAAATCGACCAAACCTATAACAGTGTAAAGAACTCGTGACCTGTCGTCCATCTTGGGGTCCATTTTATGGCAGCAGCCTCAGGCTCCCCAGGGTGTACCTTGAAGGCCTTTCAAATAAATACCTACCTTTATTCCCTTACTCCTGTCTAGTCTCTGTTTCTAGGCGGCTGGAGAAGGCATCACCATGGGGACACAGGATGTGGGCTAGAGATTCACAACTGTGGGATGAAAAGGGACGGGATATAAGCTAACACTGAAGACCCCATAACTGTAAAAATGGGCATTTATTGTGACTTTTTCTCTGTAGAACTATTCTTTCTTTTTCTGTAACAATTGGATCTGAACTAATAATGATTCTTGGATTAAACTGTTAAAATTTCAATTATACTAACAACAAATTGTTGATTGTGTATATAAGGTGATTCCTCCTTGCCTGTAAACAAGATTTTGACCATTAACAGTTTGCGCAGTTAAATTCTCTTCCTGTGGGCAACCAAGACCATGTGCCTGACTGCAGATGTTAACGTTTGGATAAAACAGACTGTTTCTTACACAGCTTTATTTACAGATATTTACAGAGATCTATGACATGGGGCTGGCAAACATGGCAAGTGTGAATTAAATAAGTCTGCAGATTTCAGCAGCAGCAGCTGGAAGCCACAAGAATTTCTAGGCAGCCATTAATAGCCCTACAAAAATATGTTAACATGACTGAAAACAGCCCACCTTGTATTCATTGTGACAACTAGGCTAAAAAAATATTTTTGCAAGGTTTAAAGATGAACAAAGCAGCACCTAGGCTTTCTCTTTTTCCATGGCATTTTCTAATATAACGAAGTTCTCAAATATCCGAAGGCAAAGTATTTTTGTNCCCCTTGTCCCTGTATAAAACCTCAGCCTCTCTGCCATTTCTGCTTTTGGGAACCTGCAGGTCACCATGTGAATAAAGTTCTTCTGTGGTCCCCATGCGGAGAGCCTTCTTGCCTCCTTTATCACCACCATGGTGTGGAGCCGGCAGGTAGCCGGAGCAGTGCGGGGCCGCCCTGAAGGGCTGCGGGAAGCGGAAGAGCCACTATTCCCTGATGTAACCCTGCAGCGCTCTCCGGGAAGGTTTGCGGCTTGCCATGCCGACGCAGACACTACAGACCGCAACAATCATATTGCCATACTTGCCTTTTTACAAGGTCTGAGTGTGTATGTGAATGTGTTTGTGTGATTTCTTTCACTTTTAAAGTCGACATTTTCTAAGGAGAAAGGCCAACAGCTGTGATAACTTCATTAGAACTTTGTTCATTTAGGTCTGTTCATCTCCATTTAAATCCTTCTATCCTGTTACTGCTATTAAAAAATTCTTGAAAATAGGATCTGACTACATATATGGAAAGCAGGGCAAATGTATTACAGAAATTCGATGAGTTATATTGAAAATCCACATTGTAGACACTGACATAAGACAGTCTTATGCATGTACCCTTTCTGATTAGTGGGAAAAAGAAGATTCTTTTAGGGCACAGCTAATCTGACTGATCTTTAGGCATTTCCTTTAGGATGAAATAAATCATCCCAGGAAGTGTTTATTTCTCTTCATTGACTGTGAACTGTCTATCAGGATGAACTCAGGCATAGCCAACAACTGAACATAGCCAACAACTAAAATTCTTTTTTTTTTTTCCTTTTTATCAAATCGTCACCCTTTTACATGATTTTTGGGTGGATTATTCTGTTCCACTACTGCATTATTTTTTCCTTATTTCTTTCTTGAATGGCTAATTCATCTTGCTTACATCTTTTCCACTGAAATATGGTTAGCATAGAGACAAGCTTTCATTTCAACTTTATCTGTGATTGCTTAGATGCAGTTGCTTTGCTTATTTATTTATTGTAGTTAATGTTTTAGGGAAAGAGAGATGAAGGATTTTCAAGAAATTCAGTATTTGTTTCCAGTGGTTTGATTGTCATAAATGACACAGTTTGTGGATGCTGACTTCTAAAGTTACAAGATAGGCTGCTTTTCAAATACAAGTGGTAGTTTTTTTTCTGAAAAGTCTATCTTATTTATTCGCCCTGAAATTCAGGGAGATGTTCTTAGTCTTGTTACAGAAAACAAAAAAATATGCTTCAGATAGAGTAAATAGGTAATTCTCATAGGATATCTGTAAGAAAATTATTTTAAAAATTCACTGGCTCAGGCTATTATCCAGGTTTTCCAAAGAATTACTATTCTCTGAAAGTACCTGGTATTAATATTTTTAATCAATAATGAGTGCGTTTTTCCAGGTTTGCAAAATATGATTAGTGTGAATTAAAATGTATTCAACTAAAAATAATAACAAATTTCTTAGAGAGAGAAATACAAGCCTAGGATCTGTAGAATTGCAAATAAACCCCCAGTGCTACAAAGAAAAGAAACTCTAAGAATCAAACAAGGTGCTTAAACTTGAAAACGCTGGGTTGCAGAAAATCTTGAAAAAATATCCTGTATGAGTGTTTTTGGCAACTAGGTTTTGACCATAGATGAAAATAAGATTTTTAGAATGATATAAAAAGGTATATGTGGTAAGTGGGACTATGTGTGTAAGTATAACAGCAGCTTGCATGCACATAAAAGCAAGATATATATTTATATAGATAGATATATACATATATATGTACATATATCTATAGATTTATTTATATGTTCATATGAAGTATACATGGATGAAAAGAAGTTTAAGATACTCCATATATTTTATATCAAGTATTACACACAACATGTCTGTACATGTCACAATATTAATCTTTCTTTTCTTTTAGAAAGCTTTCGTGACAGCGTGATCTATATTTCTTCTGGGAAGGTGGCAAAACAAATAATCTGAATCAGTTCTTAATTTTTAAAAAACCTTGTGTTGAACAAGACTAAAGTGTAAGTACCACCATATAGTTTCCTGAAACTGGACTTCTGTAAATATTTCAGATTAAACAAAGAAACGCAAAATAAAAAATAATTCCTTGGAGTCCTGTTGACCAAAATATTTTCATATGGATAAAAATGAAGCACATGTGACCAATCCATAAACATACATGTAAACATAAAATTAAAGATTTATTAGTAGTACAATTTGGATTTTATATTTGATAATGATCAACAGTTGATCAAGTTGATCTTGAGTTTTGAGTATTAATGGCAGTGGAGAAAACATTTACAGTCTTAATCATTGTTCCATGACTATTTTATTTTTTCTTTGATGAAACTACATTGTATGTGGAGAATTATCAATTAGATAATAGTATTCTTGAATGTTTGAATATGAAAAAAAAATTTGCTGCCTCTGAAGATAGATTTATTAACAGCAGATATGATCCCTTATAATTTTTTTTTCTCTGCTTCTGCATTGGGTTTTTTAATTTTTTCCTCATGTATTAGTCCTCGTAGGCACTTTTTGCTATTCCTTACTCTTAGAGACACTAAAGATTTGCCCTGCCTAATCATATATTATGTGATCTAATAATAGTAATTTTTAATGTGCTTTTTATGATATTTCTTTAAAGAAATGAAATCTAAGGACCCTGTCCTGTAGCCTACACTCAAATGGGAATTGCCTAAAGAGTTAAATTTAATAGAGACTGAGATGCTAAGGGAAAATGTAGGTAACTAAGACTTCTGTTGCTCAGATTGTTACTGTTGGGTGTTTTGATATTTTCGTATTCTGGAAAAAAAAATGAAAGTGAAAATTATAGATAACAATAATAGTTAACAGCGATAAGGAATATCAACTCAGCATCCTGTTAGAAGATCTGGTAATGTACCATTATATCAACTACAAATTTTTCTCTGAAAATGTGGCATTTGACTGCACTGAGGAGAGAGACAATATCTTGAAAAAATCAAGATCTTAAAGAGGACAAGGATAGGAAAATTTAATAGTTATAACAGGAAATTCCAAGAGGTCTAATTTTTAAATAGAGCATAGAAAATCCTTGTTGAAATCAGAAATCCTTGCATTTTTTTCCACTTCTGAAGGAATAAATATTACAATAATAATTCATCTAATCATCTCCTGCCAGATTTCAAGAAAGGAGGCCACATCTGGATTCCTGTTTCCAGTTCTGGAATCTCCACCCCGGGAGATATTCAAGAATTGTCTGCATGCAATGCTGTGCAATGTACTCCAGGATGACCCTGCCTGAGCAGCGAGGTTGGACCAGACAACCCACTGTGGCCACTTCTAACCTTACATATTCTGCAATTCTCTGAAAGGTGCCTTGATTTTGTTTATTTATTTTTACTAGAACACACTTTATATATAAGAAAAACTGGGGGGAAAAAAAGAGAAAGGAAAGGGGGAAGAAAGTTTCAGAACATGGAGACAGAGGACAGTCACAGTGATTTAAATCCCTTTCCTGCAGAGTTTTATTTTTTTTTTGGCATCTAGTCATCCAGCAGGATAAATACCGAAACTCTTAGGCTTCATGTGCTATTTATGTATTCTTTTATCACTGTGTAGGAGGTGAACATGCCAATTTGTCCCAGGAAAGGGCATTAATTAAACATATTTACCATATTGTTTAACATTTATTAGTTAACTACTAGTCACCAGCTAAATATCAGAACTGCTAATTGTGTGTTTAATTTGTATAATTATGCAGTGTGGTTGATAGATATTGCTTGAGATGGCAATATAGCTTTTACAAATTAGAATACTAGCACAAAGCAATAATAAGCAAGTTGAGGAAATCCACGTAAGTCCAGTCTCCCTAATATTAATGGTTATCATTTTGCTTTTCCTTTTGTGTAAATGACAACAGTTTTTATTTCTAAAGATAAATACAATCTCACTCTGCATCTCTAGTTACCTTAGTGACTAAGAAATTTATAATTCAGGAACAAGAAGAGCCATGGTTAGGAGAGTCCATTCTAATCTGTGGCCATGTAAGATTTTTTGGAGGCGGGTTGATAAGAAATATGTTCAAATGACCCACTGAGGATGTCCTTAAAGTCTATTGCATTTCCAGCAAAATAAAGACTCTTTGGGCTTACTGAAAACATCAAAAGGATAAATTGTTGATGACACTACCTAGCAGAGAAGAAAAAAAAACCTTTGAAATTCATGCATTAAAAAATAATATCTGTATCAATGTGATTCCGTTCAGATTCACAGTAGTAGTAGAGAAAAAAGTCAGAAATTAATTCTTTAACTATGGAGAACCTAGTGAGCAGATAAGGATGATTATTTGGTTTTTGCTTGATAGTGAGATCCATAATCTGGTCTCCAGGAAGTACAGATTTTTCGAAGAACTGTAGACCATGAAAGTTACGATTCAGAGAATATAGTAGGGCGTTAAAGAACTACATACTAAGTCTCAAGTTATGAGTGGGTGCTCAAAACTTACTTTCTATAGCCTAAAATGCATAAAGATTCAAGGAATTCCTTATGCTATTTAGATCATTAGTTTCTTTCTTAAATGCCTTCTGATTTTTGTCAAAAGAGGAAAACATGGATTTTTCAACTATTTTTCCTATTGCCACACAATTTTCAGGGCTGTCATTTTATATTCAGTTCCAAAAATACATTAGAAGTTTATGTAGGTGTTAGGAAAGTTAGCCTCTGAAAAATTCCTGAATTTGATATTGGCTTGATACCAATTCAGTTCATAGTCATAGTAAAATGAATAGCTCTTAAAAGAGATTTTATTCTTTGGAAATTCAATATATACTCTAAAGAACTGGAAAATTATCAGAGAAGTTCATGAAGAGTCATTTCAAAGAGATGAAACAGTAGATCTTGTTGTCATGGAATGTGAATTCCACCGGCAGCATATAACAAATATAGTTAAACATTAAAATTCATTTTTAACATTAAATATCTTGTACGTCTGGAACTTATGCACTTTACATATAAAACACTTTAAAGGTCAGGAAATCAATCACTTGTGTTTTACTTGTCATCTCTATTAGTTTAAGCCAATATAAAATAATGAATACTTCTTTGTATTACAGTTGTGTCTTGGCCTGATTGATCCTCTATAAAGCTATTATAAAGGTCACAATATGATAAGTCAAAGATTACTGAGGAACAGGAGGGCATGAGGTAAGATAAACATGTCACCTATTTGGGAGTGGAGTCAGGTTATTTCCTATATCTGGAGGTAAATGTTAGCTAAACCCAAACCACTTTGGTGTTAAATGTCTCCCTGTATTTCCATCGTGTAAGTTTATTTTTCATGATTTAAACATGTGTATAGCAATATTATGATTGGGTTGGTCCTTCTAAAACGTGAGATAGATTGTTAAAAGTTCATATTCTTTCTTGCAAAATTCCTTACACAATATAGCTGCATACTGGATGCTTATGCAATCATTCCTCTTAAGTGCATAGTAGGTATTTTAATCATTTGGCAAAAGACCAAGTTTGAATCTAATTTTAAACCAAATCATATAATTATTTATAGTGCAAAAGATCTATGTACAAGATACTGAATAATTTTTCTTATTTACATAAATATACATGTGTAGAGACACTATGTATGCACATGGATATAGTATTTACATCAGTTATATATGAAAAACGGATTGGGTAAATAGGTAGGGTGAGAGTAACAGATATATTATTCACATGACTGTAACGTTAATGAACTTGAAAAAAGATTTTATGGTATTATTTTAAAATTATTAATTAAACTTATGTCAATAACCACAAGTATGTCAATAACCACAAAAAATTTTTACTATTTTGCACTGCACTCCCTATGAATTAGTTTAGCAATCTATTCATGCAGTAGTTTCATGTAATTAATTGCTATGAATTATATGATAATTTAACAGGTGTTTTTTTTTTCTTTTTCCTTGAGACTTATAATGTGATCAAAGGTGTGAACTCAATAAGAAATATAAAAATAATTTATTAGCATCACAGCTGACTGTAGCAATGATAAAATTCTATTTCAGGTCANTACTTTTACTCCTGATCTGTTATTTCCACAATTCCAGGGAAAATATCATTAAAATATATAATTAATACAATAAAATATTTTAAAACAAAACAAAACACCCCACAGCTAAAACCTCACCAAAAAATGTCGAATAAAAGGTCCCCAGGAATTACAGTAAAACTGAAGAGTTCAGGTTTGATGTCTAGCTTTTGGGAGGGTTAGAGTTGTTAACCCTTTATAATTAACACATACTTTTACAGCCACTCTCTTTTTTTTTTAATTGGAAATGGCCTTAGACAAGAGAATTACTACAAATTTTTAATTCTAGTGTCAGAGGTAGGAAAAGGTAGGCAGGTACAGACTGGATTTCAAAAGGCTGTTTAATATTAATTCCCTCTCCACAAAATCACTAAGTGTACATGAACATATCATACGAACAAGAAGAAAAGCTTTATTGTTTTTTCCTCCTTGAGTTAAGTTTTCTATCTCTTAGAGGATCTTAACCATATAAAGTGTCACTTTACTGATTTATATAATAAAGAGAAGGTATTTTGTTTTGCATATATGTAGATTCCATGTATTTTTCAATGTTTCTAGAAATTTATTGGAAAAAACTTATATTTAATTTACGCTTAAAAATGCACTATTTATTGTATGAGTTATTATATGAATTGAGCTATTTCTTGTATAAATTTTATATTTTTAATGATTTGCTGATGGATTTAGTACTGTCCACTTCCTTCTCCAAGGGAAAGAGCTACATTTTGTACTGAAGAGAATCTAGTTTGGCT
>VYZQ01045734.1:0-13491 GCA_013400655.1 Mystacornis crossleyi | reverse complement strand
TTTGTTGCCTTTTTTTTTTTTTTTTTTTTTTTCCCTGACATATATCCCTATATTTACTGGAAAATGCATGCAGTCACTTGAAGGAGGTGAAGTTATTTCTTGGACTGAGCACATAAAATTGAAATTAATTTTCTATCAAATTAATTGAAATTTGACAGAAATTCAGAGTATTACAGTCCAGCCAATTAACATACTACTGCATTAAAATTTTACTCTCTTTCTCAAACTTTACATGCTTGATCACCAAAGAAGTAGTCTTCTATATAACAAACAATTAAGTTTGGTGTCTCTGAGGACTGACAGAGAATAATGCTATCTGCTTAATGTAGGAGCTAGTTTGAGAATTTTTTTCATTTATTTTCATTTATTGGTCCTTGTGTTACCTTGCCTGGACTACTCATTCTTTCTAGCATCGCTGCTTCAGTTGTAAAGATATGGGGAAAAAAAAAAAAATTAGCCACAGAGGGAGCATCATTGCTTCCTGACTGAATCACCTCCCCTAACTGTTTTGATGTACGAATTCCCCTCAACCATTCCACAAGCCAACCAAATGGCTCTTCTCTGGAAATGAGTGATGAGTGGTAGAAGAAAAAGACTGCTTTAAAATTTTTAATTTGTCAGGAAGGGAAAGACTGATCAGCTCCCTTTGCACATCTGTGGAATGTCGTAAGCATCATGTCCTGAAGATTTCTATTGACTATAAAATAAATTAATATGAAATGTGAGGTGCCTTTATCACTTTGCATTTGGTCTGGCTAATGTCTGCCAGAAAGAGGAGCATACTAATAAGCTTTTTGCATAAATGAGTACTGATTTATGGGGATTTCAAGATGGCCATAGAAAAGGTTAAACCCACATTTGAGGAGAGTATGTCTAAATAAAGATACACCTTGCGCAAATCTAATGCCAGCTTTCCTCTTGAGACTATATAGCCAGACGTACCAGAAC
This sequence comes from Mystacornis crossleyi, assembly GCA_013400655.1. Taxonomy (NCBI): domain Eukaryota; kingdom Metazoa; phylum Chordata; class Aves; order Passeriformes; family Timaliidae; genus Mystacornis; species Mystacornis crossleyi. The sequence continues at coordinate 12,543 of VYZQ01045734.1, read as the reverse complement.
TACAGAATGAAATGAGGACGTAGCGACAGGAAATCTGTCTCAGGAGCAAAAGAAGCACATCTTAGGTTTTGGACATGGCTGCATTTTACATTAGGTTATTGCTAGACTTAAAAACAGGAACAATAAAATTAATTCTGAGATGATTGATAAGAATCTCACTGCTCCACCCATTATCTTATGGAGAGATTTAGTCTCTGGCTGATTCGCTTGGTCTCTTGGCAGATATAGCTCACCTCCATCTGAAAGGTAAAAGAGGTTTCTATGCAAGGTATTTCATGGCATGACAGGCAAGATATCTTTTGCCCATGGGGAGGTGATTTAAAGTCTGCACAGACTTGGATATAATTCTTTGAGTTTGTACGTGCAAACGGCCAGGAGTTCAGATTGTGAGATTTCTGCTTCAGAAACTAATGCTCTAGAAATTGTAAATGTTCTAGAAATTGTGCAAGTGCTTGGACAGTCCTCTCTCATGTCCTGCCTCTTAGACAGAAGTTAAGCACACTGCAAAAGAAAATGTACTATTGTCATTTTGTTCCCTATAAACTCAGTGAAAGAGACTCAGCTAATTAGATGACCAGATAATGAGGGCTACCTTTCCTCTATAGACAGTGGACAAAAATATCGAACATAAGTGCATGTGATCTCAACTGCCTATCTTTTTTATTTTAGAAAATTTTGACTGCTTTCAGAAATAAATGCCTGCAATTAATATCCTAAATTAGCATTTACAAATTTAAAGTGAAGGCCTGAATTCCAGAAATGCTAAACAACCAAATAAATTAATTGCAAGGTTTTAGTAGCTGAAAATCTTGGTTTATTATACACAAACAGACAGAGGAACTCACATCTAAATGTGGAACTCACATCTTAGAGAGATAGGATTATAAAACTCCCTTTGGGAAAAACAAAAACCCAAGCAAATTAACAGGTGCATAGCAAACTTCATTTATTCAAAATACAGTCTAATGTCTCTAAATATACCTGTATTGTATTCTGCTACGTGACCAAAAAAAATTATTTGTATTTCACTTTTCACAGAATCACAGATTAATTAAGGTTGGAAGAGACCTTCTAGATCATCTACTCCATCTACTGCCAACCTCACACCACCATAATCACCCCTAAGCCATATCCCTAAGTATCACATCCAGACACTTTTTTGAACACTTCCAGAGACTCCACCACCTCTCTGGGAAACTTCTCCAGGTAACCAGGACTGCTGGTAAATGACAGAAAGTGGATTGGTGAGCTCTTTTGCCACCTCCTTCATTACTCTTGGGTTCATCCCAAGATGGGTGGTTGCCTAATTTGCATAGCAGATCACCTGCCATTTCCTCCTGGATTAATGGGGCCACTAACTTCCAGCTCTGGGAGCTGAGTATCCTGAGGACAACTGGTTTTGGTATTAAAGACAGGGGCAAAGACGGCAATAAATACCTCAGCCTTTTTTTGTCTTCCCCTGACACCATACTACCCTTAGCATCCAGCAGAATATGGAAACAATTCTAGTATATTGATAGAATGTATTTATATATAAAATATTAGAACACATATACTAAATATAACCACAGAATATCCTGAATTAGATGGGACCCACAACTCTGAAGAAAATGAGCAATTTTCTTCTGAAAATGTTAGGAAGAGAATTTTGAAAAGACAATTAAGACCAAAGGGATTATATTTGAAATCAATAACCTTGTGTAAAGAATAAAGCTTCTCTCTTTGGATCTCTCTTAACCTTAAGAGATTTGTTATGCAGAGATTCTACACATGTAGATCAAATTCAACTAAAGATCAGATTCAGTGGAGAGATATTAAAGGACTTATCCAAAAAAATAGATGATTTTTTGCTTATTGTAAAATAATTTGTACAATAATTTTACAATAATTTATATCAAAGAAAATTGAGAATGTATTATAAAAGCTGTTTTTTTTCTGTCTCTTGTTATAGATGCAAAAAATGTGGGGAATAAAAGTCATTCAGGTATTTGAATTTTAAATTTTTAAACAACATACTAATCTGTTTTGTATGGAATATTAGTTACAGGTGTAATTTGCATTAAAAAGGGGTTTCCTATTTCTATATAATAAGTTATGGTCTTTTTCTTTAATGTGTCAATAAAATATCATGTATGATATGAAAAAATATAATGCTTCATATTTAGTGACTTATATATTTCTTTTGAGTTTGAGAATCATCAGGTTGCTCTACATGCCAGTAATTTCAGTGGCTTTTTTCATATTTTATACCACATGTTTAAATTACATTGGACAATGAAAGACTGATTCTACACAATTACAAGAATCATGCATTATTCAAGTGGTAGTTGCTTCCACTTAAATTTTCACTTAAAATAATCATTTTTACTAAGAGCCTTGCTGAGTATACTTGTTGGTGTTACCTGAAATAGCTACAATGACTTTCATTTTCATAATATTTAGTTTATGTTTCCCCAGTTAGGGCATTTTCAGATACTGGTCGTGTTAACATGCCCTGGAAATCTGTGTGTATACTCGTGATCATATATCACCACGACTGCTCAGGATAAATCCTTACTTAAGGTTTTATTACTTATGAATGTAAGTAACATTTTATTTCAGTAGAAATTTCTTAAGGACTTGGCCAATATCTAGTATCAAAGGGAGGAATCTTCTTCAGCTCCTGCTAGTTTTGGCTGGGTTGTCACTGAGTACAGATGAAGTGTCACATCGTCTGAACACGTCTACATGTTCTGTAAGTCCTTGATTCTTATTTTATTCTCATTTTTTCCTAGTTAAATTTCATTGGCTTCTATGACATGTTTGGAGGAAAGAACAACATTATGATTGAGAAAAACGTCTTGAGAATGATTGTGGATGGACTGTTTTCTCAGAATCAGTCTTTGGAGGAGGGGATGTATTTTTCATTTTTTCATGAGCTTACATATATGCAGGGGCCACACACATCGCATGTCAGTATTGTTGCCATCTGAAAAAAAAATCATCACTGTATTCTGACAGATATTACTGCCATTACACAGATCAATGTATATCCAGATCCTGTTCCAAACAGTTTATTTTCTTACTTTCAGTTCTCTTGAGTAACATTTAATAGATCTGTTAAGTAATGAAAGAGCTGTATGAAAGATTTGAAAAATTTTAAAATTATTTTTGGTAGATTTAATTTAATTTATTAATATTAATATGATTTTTAAAATTTTTCTCCTTGGCAAAACCCTCCTTTATGCAATTCCCATGCTTTGTGCTTTCTCTTCTCTCTTTTCTTTCTCTCATTTTGGTTAATAATAGTGAAAAGAGAAGGAAAGCAGGGGATAAATTGCAGCATAACAGAGATGTATTTTTCTAATTCAGTCAAGAAGTGGTCCTTCTATGCTCCAGAATATGTTGTTTTACATGTCTGATCAATTTATTTTTGGCTGCACAAGCTACAAAAGAACACTGAAGCTCTCACTATCAGTGTGAATGACTTAATAATAGACCACTTTAAGACCAAATTACTACACAGCAGCTGCAGATTTAGCCATGAAACTAAAAACTAGGCTGATCCTAACATTTAACTAACTCCTTTCTAATGGTACTGGGAAAATTTTTAATCTATGTGGCAGAATTTATAATCCTTCCGTGCGATGCTGTAACAGAGAGTTCAAACAGTCTGTACATCTAGGTATTAAAATCCATTCAAAATGCATTTTAAATTTTTCCACAGCAAACTTGACAAATGGTGCAATCAATACAAACACTCATGCATGATGTCAGATGAAGGCCAGAAGTAAAATGTGTGGGTTTATCTTTGTGAATAAGAAACAAGAGCCAGAGTTAGAGTCATAAATGAGCATGTAGGTACGTCATGTCACAAAGAGGAAGGAAGAATTTTATAACTTGAGGTTATATGGTAAGTCAAGTCAAGGAAGTGACACCTTTTAAAAAAAAGAAAAAATTTCTAAGCTAGTTTGAAAGTGAGCGAGATTTCAGTTAAGGAGAATGGGTGGGCTGTCTCAGAGAAATATAAGAAGCAAACTTGTTTTGGAGAAAAATGTTACATAAATGCAGACAAATAGAAGGATTCTGAATAGGAGACTTTCTCCCTTAGAATGTTGCTGTCTCTGAGATCTAAGGCATATAAAAAAATATTTATGAATTATTTTTTTCAAAAAATTTTGCAAGCAAGAACTTCCTTATAATCTAACTAGTAAATCAACGTATTTTCCTTCCCTTTCTCACTTTTGCCTCTATTTTGCTACTATAATGTGTAGCAAAAAATCACAGTGGTTTTTGTGAATAAATACCTTTATTTATCTATTTTTGTATTTTCTTCAACTTTGCCTGGGTTAAGAATTCCTAGATTTTTTACAAAACATGACATCTAAGTACAAAGTTTCCTGTTACAAATGCTGAATGTTTTCACGCATTTTGAGTGAGACTGAACAAGTTCATACAGAAGAAATTCACTGAGGATTACTGAAAACATGAGAACAGTTTTTGGGCCAAGGAGTTCTTGTGTTGCAAAGACTTGAAGCCTAGAAAAATATGTGGTGGAAGTATCATCCCAGGTTGCCTGGTGCTCTGTACTCATCTGCTTTTGATTGCAGTGATAGACATGACAATGGGTTTTATATTCCCAGTTAAGTAGTTTTTTAGTCTTGTTTTAATAACTAAGTGGTCCTTACCGAAGGGCTTGACAAATAATCAAACAGGGCAGAAAGAGCCTTTACAAATTTCCAGCTCCCTAGGACGTATCTCAGGTTCTTGAAGCATAGCAGCATGTGATCCCTCAGAATCTTCACAGTCCAGGTAGACAGCTGATACCAAAGGCACCAAAGAAGTTTTTTCTAGTAATCACTGTAATACATAAGGCATTCCAGGAGCACTGCTGAAACCCTAGAATCCTCNTCCTCAGACTAAGCCGTACCCGTCCTGGTGCCGGCGGGGACAGGGAGCAGGGTCACCGGAGGGACAGCTCCGGGTGTGAACGCACCCCGCGACACTCAAGAATTTGTTACTTATGAAAGTGGTCAGCTTTCATAAGTATTATTGATACCTTGATTCCCTCTGGAGCAATATGTGGTGAAGATCTGGCAGTGTTGTGCTTATCCACTAGTTTCAAAGTACCCTCTCTTCCTCAGTGCTTCAGAAAGTGTTGCCAGTGGATTCATGGTGCTACGAGTTCTTAGTCCTGCCATATCCTAGGAGTCTTGTCTTAAAAGGATATTTGAGAGTTATTCCATCTATACAGTGAAGCTTAAACATTCATAGGTTTTTCTCAGTTTTTGCAACAAAGTAATATTTTTTCTGGATAATTTCTGCAGTAATCCTGTGAAGCAGCTGGTTTTTTACCATTTGAAGTCTGAGCTGTATGCTCAGTAGTGAAGCCTCACAACTAGAAGATATTTTCTGCTTATGAAAAATGCTCATATCTGTAGAAATAGGATTGTCATTGAGTAAAAGGTATGAAATCTTCAGTCATATACAGGGTTTATATGACATTAAAACCCCTAAAACCTTGATAGCTCTGATAGCTAACCCTGACAAGACCAAGTGGCTTGAGGAAGGGCTCTCATAACCAAATTCTTTCATACGAGTAGTTCAATTTCCCTCTCCCAGCTCCAGGGCAATTTCCTTAACCAAGACTTTCATCAGACCTTTCACTTTATGTGGGCACAGGAGCCCAACTCTGTGGAGTTTCTTGCAGAATGCAGACGTGAGACTTCATTTATCTCTGGAGAACAGCACTTATATCATAGAAGAATGAAATGCGAAGCAATCATGTAGCAGATTTGACTCAAAAGCTAATAGCTGTATGACCCAGAGAAGTATATACTTTTTAAAAACTTGTTCAACTGGCATACTTTAGATAATGTTCTACAAATTCAAATCTTTAAGACAGCAAGAACAAAATAAAGTGACAGAGAAAATAATTTCAAATGCTCATTTTCAATATCACCCTTTCCCAAAAGCCCCCAAACTCTGAGTCAGTAGCTCAAATTTTAATACTTTTATAATAGTAAATGTCTTCTGGTAGTGTCTAAATATTTGAGAATAGTGTAAACATTACAGCTGTGATTAATTATTATTTAGTAACTATTACAGGGAGTACTAACCTATGTAAAGTTAATACAAATCATGTGAAACAGAGCACATTCAAATTTTCCTTACTTCTTCTGGGGTCAACAGTAGTATTAAAAATAAGAATCTTAGCTTAAATGTTTATCATCCCATATATTACTTATATTTTTTTGTCTGCTCTCTCCTGTATGGTTTTGATACCATGCTTGACTACAGGGAAACCATTAATGTCTTTCTTCCCATCTCTTGTTTCCATTTATACCTTAATTCCTGCTGTTTCTGAAGCTGCTTTCTGATGCATAATTTTGTAGAATTTTTTAGTAGTAAGGGACAGAGAATTCTGTAATTTTCTTCCCTCGGAACACACAATAATGAACACTCCTGATATTTATCGTGTCACTATCCCATGGCTCGCACACTTATCTTTAAAATACCAGCATGCCTTTCTCCCCACAAAATATAAAAAGAAGTTGCATATTAAATTTACCTTATGTAGTAAAAATTAAACAAACACCCACAATTATTTAGAGGCACCACAGATTTGTACGTTGTTAAACCACTGATGAATAGAAAAAAAAGCTCCTGAAAATGAATCTGCAGTATATACAATGTAGTATTGCATTGCGTGTATGAAGAAACCTTTATGAATGATTATATTAATCATACTATTGATAGACGCTTTTTACTATACCTTCTGCACAACCAGTTCCTGAGAATTAGAGGTTAAATGGATTTGGTATTTGAACAATGAGCCAAACTTTCAACATGTCTCTGTCTTCTGATTTCTCTACACCAAACTCAGGCACTCAAAAACTTTGAATACCCTAAAATGAGACATACAACATAGAACATAAAGAGGCATAAGCCACCTTATTAAGAAACATGGAGTGCTGATGAAAATTCATTTTAACTTTTAAAGCTGTTAAGGGTTCTACCAGTTTCATAGTCTTGAATATTACTCTGGAAACTTAAAACAGTGTCTCTTGTAGACTGTAACAGAAGAGGAAGTTGTACCTTCTTCTGCTCTCATAGCCTAGTAGACAAAGGTTTAAGAAATTATATTGTATATTCATTTTGCAGTTCTTACTTTCTTTGAAAATACTTAAGCTAGATCTCCAAAAGCAAATCCTAATAGATATAATATTTAGAGAGGAATGTGAACATATTCTTTCTCTAGTTAAAACTTGAGGAAAAAACTTGTCTATTTGGAACAGAGAAGTGGTATGGAAAAAAAAGCTGTTCTACAGTCCAATATGAAGAGTATTTTCTTGCAGTTCTGGACACTGCAAAAGAAAAGTGATGCCACTTGTTTTCACTACATTTTAGATAAACTCAAATAACAAAGTTTCCACCTGGAACAAGTAGTGATTATTACTGAACCGATTAATTTGTGAGTCTCTTTGTGCAATGAATATGAGATGGCCATCTAGAATTGAATTTACAGAATTTTGAAAGAACAAAGTCTTGACGAATTCAGAATTCAGCACTCAAATGAGTTTGAGAGCATGGGTACTGGAGGACAGCATACTCAGGCCATCTTCATTGACTGAAGAAATTTGCACACCAAGGAGGTTTTACGTCAGAAATTAGAAAGAAATTAAGCACCTTGAGAGGTAAAACTCTTGCCCAAAACTCTATCTACAAAAAAAGAGTATTCTTTTTTTGTCACACAATTACTGAAGAGTTTCCCACTTCCTTTACATTTACACTTTCCCCCTTAACTTCATTTTTGGCCAGGTTTTCTACAGGAAACAGCTCTAGATTTTCCCTTTGCTGCATGTCAGTAACCTGTGGAAGATACAGAGTGACTGTTTATTTGGTTGTTTGGTACATCACCAAGTATAATCTAAGCCACAGTACCTCCTGAGTCAGTTCCAATATTTCATGAAAGGCTTACAGTGTGAGGACACTTTTTCTGTGTAGACAGCCTCCTAGAACTGCAGTGACTTTGTACTTTTGCTTCACCTTTCTTTCAGTCTCTTCACAGCAACTTCATTACTTGATCTGTCTTCTTTTCCACGTAGTCCCTACTTTCCATTTTCTTCCAGAGTGTTTTGGTTTGGTGTTTTTTTTTTTGTTTGTTTGTTTTTGTTTTTGGTTTTGTTTTTGTTTTTTGGGGGGGTGGTGTTTTTTTTTTAGTCCATATATTCATCCCATACTAAGAAAAGAAACAAACCCTGTATTTTTGCGGTTGTCACATATTTTATTTTTTCTAAGTTATATTTTCTCCTCTATCTTTTTGGTCAGACTAGAACCTCTTCAGAACCCAAGACAACAAAGAAATGTGCACTTATATTTACTGTATACTGAATCATTTCTGTACTTAATAGAGTGGCTGCCACTTCTACTACTGAAATACTCAGTCCTTTTTTACAAAATGCATTTTCTCATGTTTTAAAGAATCTTCCAAGCTAAGAACATGTAACATAATGCCAGTTAATAAAATATGAGATGTTTAATACCAGAAATTACATGGCTTTTTGTAGAAACAGATGGAAGAGCAGCTTTAAGCTAAAGCAGAAAGCAAGTGTAACAAAAGGAAGTCTGAGAAATGCCAGGAATCTGAGCCCACTGTTTTGGAAGTATTAAGATGATACCTCTTATATTTGTATTAATATATTAAATAAGTTTAATGACCATGAAATCATTTGTGTGGACAATATGGATCACAAATGTGACCATAACTGTGGTAGCAGAACACAATACATAATAAGAATTAGCAAGATTGATTAGAGAAGTGGCTTTGAACTGACATAGCACAATTGCTAGTTAACAGCTCATAATTATGAGAAAGCAAATTTGCAATACATCTGCAGAATCAGGGTGTAAGTGTTGCATCTGAAAATTTAAGCAGAAGATCTGAAAAAATAATAGATTTTTTCTTGCAATTTATATTCCAATATTGTGCTGTTCAGTCTTTTGATTCTCTTCACAAATTAGCTTGTGAAATTTGCTGGGAAAATTTCCATAGACGCTAGCAAAGCTGTCAGGCAAAGTCATCAACAAAAGAGAAAGAAGAATTAGAATCTCATGTTTTGTGCAATTACATGAACATTTTGTAAGTATAACCTTCTGTGACTGTTAAAAAAGCAGGAGATTGTTTTCAGTCTTCTTCCCTGGAGACATTTTGTTCATAGAGAAGATTGGTAGAAGCCGCTGTCTTACTAATGTTCTAGTCCACATTAAAAAGCAATGGATTAAAGACAGAAATGGCTCTTTGCCTAAACTGCTTAATAAAAGTGAGTCAAAGACCAACCTCTCTCCTTGAGGCCAAGTAGTTATCAACTAGTTTATATCCACACTTGTCTAGCTGATGGCTAGGCCTTTAGAGGGAGAGAAACAGAATGTTACGGAAATTCACAACATTGCCATGAAATGAAATAACAGAAAGCAGTGTATGCGGTGAGGTGTCAAGGACTTCAGTTTCCTCTCCAGTTTTCTCTTGTCAGCTCTGAAGAGGTATGTCCTTAAGCAATATAACTTCTTAAGTCACTTTGTGACACCTGGCATGAGGAGCAGAGATAGATAGGTCCCTGGTTTTTTATTTAGTAGTCTCAGACATCATCAATTCTGCCTCTGGTTGACTGAGCGAGACATAGCCAATTATTCCTTGCTTTGTGCTTGTCTTCCAGGTTCTATGTATAATAGAGATTTTAGCAGTCAAAGCTTTAAGGCATAGTCACCTAGCTCCCAGTAATTTCCAGCTAAGGCTCTAATTTCAGTTAAAACTTAATTGCTGGTGAATTGAGCATTCAGACCAACAATTGACATAGGCACCTACCTTCTTGAGCATGAAAAGACTAGGACTGAGGCATATGTGTATATATATATTTATATATCTCTATGTTATATATATGTCACTGAAGAGTAAAAGATTTTTGTACGTGGAATCCATATGACATCTCTTATATATCTACAGATCGGTTGGCCACCCTATCAAGGCAGTTAAATTATAAAAGCCAGATCTTCTAAGACACAGGCCTTGGTACAGACACTTCTGTTAATAAGATGATTTGTACCCTAAATTATTTACTGACACTATTGTGACTAGCTCACATGCAGATGTCTACAATTTTATTATCTGAAGTAGTGCAATGAATCCCAGAACAGAGGATAACTAGTCTGAGATAGGTCATATTGTGTTAGCACTTGACAAGACTGGCATGGCTGATAGAGATCAGTACAATTTCTTTGAGGATATTGTGCTGAAAATCTAATAATGAAGTGAATCTGACCAGGCTGTAAAGTGTGAGATTCTGTTCCAGCCTGTAGAACCCCTATTTAGGTACCAAAATGTTGTTTATTCAAAGGACTGAGATATCCAACTATATCAGTCCTCTGGATTGACAGTCAGGATACAATATCCCATTGCATATCAAACAGCATTAGCTACCTTTCTGTGGCAACTGAATCAAACTTTATTTATCAGGTATTTGTTTATTATAATAAAACTCAGACCCTAAACTCTATGTAGATATTTTATTGCTCCCATGGTCTTTACCTGAACTTACCACAATGTATCAGGCCTTGGAAAAGGAGCTGAGTCCTAAATACTTTTTAAGGTCATGGTGATAAATAACTTTAAAAATATATTTCTGAAAAATAATGTCAGATTCTCAGAAGTTCATATCTCAGCTGAAGGATTAAAATAACCGACAAATTTTACAGGAAAAAAAATCATTTAGCATAGTGACTTCACTTCTAGAAGTGTTAAAATGAAAACATCTCACTTGAGAGCATTTTGTTTTGGGTATTTTGTAGGATTTTATCTAGAATAATGATAATTCACTAATAATATTGAACACTCATTCAGTTACTGGCCTGTCAGGATCTTTTAAATTTTTGTGTGTGTATACGTATATCTCCATGTCTGTGTATCTATTTATATAGGGTTAGCATTAGGACATCTGAAATCTTATAAATACTCCTTTTGGATTGTTCCTTTACTGGATAAAAGGAGATTTCATCTTTTCCCTGGTTTGATCTGAAATGAAACCTTTACTACTCAGTTAATTTTTTTCCAGAATAGTTTCAGTATTGAAAAAGAATCAGATTCTTCTGTAATATCACACACCTTTTACTATTTTGAACTGCCCTTCAAGGCCAACTGAAGTTTATTGAAAAAGTTATAAATGATTAATTTGTTTAATTCAAAGCTGCTTTTATTTTTTTTTTTTAATTGGATGTAAGACTACGGAATTGGATATTATGTTTCAAGTGGTTTCATGTTTGGCTTGGGTGCTTACAAACATTATACAATCAGATCATGACCTTGTGGCAGAAAAAATAAGTAAAAGGTAAAAAGCCAAGAAAAATAAGAAGGAAATTGTGCAGATCAGTATTTAGTGAAGTTGCTCTTTTTTCTGGAATAATTTGTTTCCATAAATATTATGATAGTAAAAATAGAAATTATAAAGCCACCACACTTCTATGTGGCAGTAAAGTAATAGAGAAATCCTGGAATCCAATTTGGAAGTCATAAAAATTTCAGCTTCAAGTTTTGTATTGACATGTGCATGCATGCAGTTACATGTCTATTTAAATTATTCTCACATATGCACACTTTTTACTTCACGTATATTTCTTTTGCTGGAAAACTGAAAATGAAGCCTTTAACAGACTATACTCACAAGAGTTTTGCAAATGTAGTATACCTCATAGAAGAGTGTTCAAAAAGCTATAAAAAATTGCTTCATGGGCATGGTACTAATGAAGTTTGTTGCTTTTTTTTTTTTCAGATTTGTGACCTGCAAGCAGTGAGTGTTGCTCTATTCAGTGACTGGGGCATTTATAAATATATGCTCTCTGTGGTTTAATAGAAAGCTGTTGAACTCACTGAATTTCTTGTCTTTACTCCACTGCTTGTTTTCACAAAACTTCGGGGAACTTCATTATCTTCATGTAGTTTTTTCTTTATTGATTCAAATCTGCCAGTGAGCTCAAAAACATTTCTCATAAATGACATGCAGTGGGAGAGACAAGCGCATGTAAACGCACGAAGACAGACAATTACATGAACTTGTTTCCTAAGAAAATGAAGATAAAACCAGTTCATCAGATACACATCTCTGTTTGCAGTATTTTTGTTGAAAAAGTATGAACATATGTCACTCACAATGCTTTCAATATACTGTAATTGGTAAGTGACATAACATTGACATCGAGTGCTTTCAAATTATCTTTCATATTTAGGTCCTCTATATCCGCTTGATAGACAGTGTTGTATTAAACAGTTTCTCAAAACAAAATTAGACTAAAAAATAGAAGTCTTCTCTCGATATGTACTTCTAGAAATGACACTTCTAATCTTTCTGTGTCTCTGAATAATGTATGTTCAAATATTCTTTCATCATAAGGGACCTCTAGGACTCTGTATTCTAAACAGAGAAAAACTTCAAAATAAAGAACAGTCCTCCAAGATGAGTAAAATAATGAAAATAATGACCACTAAGTCAATCATCTTAAAAAATAAAAAATAAA
>VYZQ01045733.1:0-13394 GCA_013400655.1 Mystacornis crossleyi | reverse complement strand
CCCTCTCTTTTGGCACATTCCCTCTTGAACAGGCTCCCCAGGGAATGGTCGCAGCCCCGAGGCTGCCAGAGCTCCAGGAGCATTTGGACAACGCTCACAGCGATGCCCAGAGTGGGATTGTTGGGGTGTCTGTGCAGGGCCAGGAGTTGGACTGGATGATCCCTGTGGGTCCCTTCCAACTCAGAATGTTCCATGATTCCATGAGGTTCAGTAGGTCATCATCCAGCTGAAAAAACCCAAACCCTTCTGATTTTCTTCCTGGATTCCAAGCCTCCAGAGGAAGGGCTTCACTGTGAAGCCAAAGGTCAGTAAAAAAGCTCTTCAACAAGTCCAGCTCTGTCCCAGTCACCTACAGTTCCACCCAGCAGCTCTGCTGGACTTCCTGGTGTCTCCAGGTGTCCCCAGGTGTCCCCAGGGAATGCTCAACACTTGTTTGATTCAAGGACTTCCATATTTGCCTCACCCATGATTTGCAAAATGCTGGACTGAAAGACACCTTGAGTAGGACTCACAAGATTCCACTCAAAATGTACATTTCGAAATCTGGCCTGGCCTCAAAATGTGGTACAACATCAAATTATGGTTGAGCTCTTGGTGAGAAAGGTCTTCTCCGAGCCAAAACAATTTCTGTGGAATCATGAACCCAAAGCAAAGCCAGCTGTGGGCTCGTAGGCCCTGGTTGGTTGTAGGATTACAATACTCCAGCTGTGTGTGCTCAAACCACCCCAAAACTGCACAAACATTGAGCATTTTGTGTTTCCTCTTTCAGAAAGAAATGAAGACCTGAAATTTGAGTGCAATCTCTGTCTATTTGTCAGTCCTTGAACTTTGGAATGTGGTGGACCACCAAGTTTCCCACAAAATATCCCAGGGAAGGTGAAGAACCCTGAGGTTCTGGGTCTTGGCGGGCACTGGTGGAGGAGAGAAGCCACTAAATCCCCCAGCTCGTGTCCCTCTAACAGGATTAACCACTGATAAAATTTGGTTCTGGCTGCTTGGAGTTAGTTCTAAGCAGCAATTGCTGCAGGGAGCGGAGTAGCACTGGGGAAGTGGCATCCTGTGGAACGTGCAGAGATTTTAAATTCCTCTTCATCCTCCGAGTGGCAAAGGCTGCACTGATTTTGTGCGGGGTTTAGCTATTTTTTTTGCTTTTAAAGGGGAAGGGGTGTGTGGTTCTCCCATGGCAGAAGGGGTCTGAAGAGAAGGAGGCAGGGTCAAATCCCTGAGGAGAATTCAACTCCTTCAGCAAAAAAAAATTTCCAAGTTTTCTCTGAATCCAGGCAGGACCATGGGAGATAATTCAGACCGCTACGAATTCTCCTCAGAAGCCCTTCCTGCAAAGCTGCTTTCATTTCCAAGCTACTTTGGAGATAGGAAGGTACCAGGAGGATATTTTCAGCCTAACATGAAAGCATCATTTTTTCAAGTGGAGAAAAACTATTTGGGATTTTTTTCCCCCCTTTTTCTGTGCACTGCCCAAGAAATGTGTCGTCAGCTCATCCCTGTGCCAAACCTTCCTTATTTACATGTATTCCCAGGAAGAGATTGACTAAGCTTTCCATTACTTCACAGCATCTTGGCTCCTGCACAAAACCACTACAAGGCTTGGAGGAATAAAAATATATAATGTTATACTGAGGGGAGGGTAGACAACTTGCTGTTAACTGAAGGTGACTTTGTTTTCCACCCTGATCTTGCAAAATAAATTTATTAATATTAATTTTGCAACTTTGAGTGGATCCCAGGAAGAATTCTTCCTAAATCTGAGAAGTTATGATTTGATCCAGCACTGCTGCAAGTAAATTACCTGTGCTTCTAAAACGCATTGATTTTTTTGTCACTTGATCCCTTTTTCTGCCTGGAAATCGTCCCACCAGGTCCTGAACTCTGCTACCTCCTGGCAGAAAAATCTTCCATCTGAGTTGTAATAAACACAATTATTTTTGGCTTCATTGTATTTCTAAGAGAGCCACAAAGGACATAAATTCAGTTACAAAACCCCAGGACATCTGAGAGAGGCAAATTAAAAAAGCGCCGCGAGTGGCAAACACAGCCTGACAGCTGCAAAATAAATAATTCCTTACTATCAAGGAATCGGAGCAGAAATCAGCCCCAGCCACAATCTCTGGGCTGCAAAGGAAAGGATTTCAGGGGCTCGGGAAGGGAATTTATCACCACATTGCACATTTTCCATCTTTGCTGTCAGATAAACCAACCCCTGCCCGTTCCCAGGGTGTCCCAGGCTGGGATAACTTTGCTGCAGTTTCCCTGCTGTGGCAGTGGCAGCTGCTCTGCTCCTCATCCAGCTGACACCACGAGTGCCTTTAATTAACAGGGAGGGAACAGGATGAATTAAACCCCGAGGTGTGAGTCATTAACAATTGAGAGCATTTAGACAAGGCGTTTTCCCTGCAGGGTGGTGTTAGTATTAATTATAATGATCCGGCGGGCTGATAATCCTCGGGATCCATGGCAAGGTATTAAATCCTGCAGGGGAATAAGTGCAGTTCAACCCACAGGAAAGGTTTAGAATGATACTGGTGCCTTTAGGGCCTGGCATGAAGCATCCATGTGGATGTTCCCAAACTTTGCTGATCCCTCTGGCTGCTGGGGAGGAGATGTCCAGCTACCAGTGATCTCGTGGCTGACAAAACACATTGTGTTTCATGATTAACACACAGATATTCTGCTGAATGATCAATCAGCACGCCAAGGATGGGAAATCCCTAATTTCAGGTATATATGTATATTTTTTTTTTCCAGGGCTTTATAGATGGACGGCCAGCACAGGTGAGGTGTCAGAGGGATGAGCTGGGCAGAAAGGGATCATCCTCTGCTCGTCCTCTCAGGGCACTGGGGAATTCCTCCCTCAGCACTTCTCAACCATCCTTGTCCTGGAGTCTCACACTGGTGGAACCAGGAGCCAAAGCCTCTGTGGGTTGGAGATTTTGGGTGTTGGATTTGTGGATTCCACCAGCAGAGATTGAAAGGGAGCCTGATCCCAGCTTGTGGATTGTGTTTGTTCCATAGGATCTGCACTAATTCTTCCCTGAATCACTTGGCTGTAGGAAAAGGTGCATTTTTTTTTTATTATTGTGGCCTTTCAGTGCTTACTGAGGGCCTGTAAGATGGGGATAAACCTTTCAGCAGGGCCTGTTGCAACAGAACAAGGGGTGGTGGTTTTAAACTAAAAGAGAGCCAATTTAGATTAAAAATAAGAGTTTTTTTTATTACGAGGCTGATAAACAGTGGCACAGGTTGCCCAGAGAAGCTGTGGCTGCTCCATCCCTGGAATCATTGAAGGTCATTTTGGATGGGGCTCTGATGCAGCTGAAGATGTCCCTGCCTGTGGCAGGAGGACTGGACTAGATGACCTTTAAAGGTCACCTGTCAGCCACGTACCCATCGTCAGAGATTTTCCAGCATTCACTAAAGCATTTTGAAAACCTTCACTGACTTGAATTTCTCAGTGCTGCTCCTCAAGGAGCCTCAGTTTGGGGCCCTGCTTTGCCCCCATCACCCAGCTTGATCTGAACTGACACAAACACGTCGGTTCCGAGCTCATTTTAAACTGCATTCTCTCAAACCTCTTCTTTTCTTTCCGAATTAAAGCCTGAAATACCTTCAGCTCCGTGACTCCCCGCGATGCTGTGTGTCCTGCCTCGCTGCACATTACACCAGCAATCATTTTCTCAGCTGCAAACACCACTGTCAATGATTTTGTATCATCAGCAGGGTCACTGGCAGAAATGTGATGGCCAGGGAGAGCCCACGAGCTCCCTGTGTTATTTCAGCACCAGCTCTGCACTGATTTTGGCCAGGAAGCCAAGGAGCAAAGCCGTGATCCATCCCTTCCCGTGCTGGGGTTGGAGAATGACCCACGAATTTTGGGCTGGCAGCACCACACGAGATTCCTGCGCCAAGTGAAACGCTCAGCTTCCCTTCCTGACATCCCTCCTCCTCTCACCCACACACCCACTCACGCTCGGTTTATTTAAGCCCCCAGAGAACCAACCAGGAGAGAGAGGAATAAAAAAATTATCTCTGAGACAGCGTGGAAAAAGCCAAGAGATTGTGGCCAGAGAGTTTGCAGAGCCCAGCGAGGGGTGAGGGGCGGTTGAGGATGTGGTCAGGACCACACCGAGGGGTGCAAACGGCATCTCCACCACTTATCTCACCGAGGCAGAGCTATCACAACTCTCCCACACACCAGCCCAGCAGGGTCTGAAACACGAAATGGCCTCGGACTTAAAAGGGAATTATTTATTTACCCTGCTGCGAGATGTTTTTAATTAAGGTTGCAGCCAGAACTCCGCCTGGCGTTCGTAACCGACGTTGAGACGCCTCGTTATGGATTCAAAAGCCTCCGAAATTCGGATGGGCTGTTCAGCAAAGTGATGCTGTTTATTGCAATCAAATTGGGTAGGATGAACTTTCTGGAGGGATGGCCTCGCTCAAAGGGACTCGGTGACCCACTGACTCTCCAGTTGAACCCTGGATTGCCTACAGAGAGCAGCAAGGGCTTGGAGGTCTTAAACCCCTGGAATCCTGGGAACCTTCAGCACCACAAAAATAACAACAGCTGAGTGCTCTTGATCACAGGGAAGGGTTCAGTGCTATCTCCAGGTTCAACGTGCACAAAAAACGGGGAAAAAACTGAATTATTCCACACCTTTGGAGCCGGTCTGAGCCGTTTGGTGAATTTGGCTCATGGTTTGAACCTCCATAATTGGTGCTATCAAACGTCTTAGCAGGAGCGCGCAATAATACACTCAGTTCAAAAAATCTCACAAAACCTATTCCTGGCTGGAATATGGAGGGAGGAATATAATCCCAGCCCACTCCGAAGCACTTTTCATCAGGCGAGCTTTTCTTCCTCTTGCAAGCCTCTGTTTCCATTTTTGATGTGATTTTAAAATAAAAAAAACATATAATCTAAACTGTTACAGCAATTTTTCATGTGTTTGAAAACCACAATGAGCAAATATTTTAGGAACAGTTGCTCCAAGGGAAAAAAAAAAAAGAAGAAGCTGTGGAAAAAAAAAAGAAAAAGCAAGGATTTTCTTCAGGGGGAAAAACACGTCTTCACCCAAAGCCAATCTTTGGCCTTTTTCTTGAGAAAGGGGGGAAAAAAGGCACGGTTCAGTAAAAGCTGAACATTCCAAAGGGTGTGAAACGAGCTGGCGTGAGCCTTAGCCTTGTTCTGACTCTTCTAGAGTCTCAACTCTCCTCGTAGCTCTGTTTCTTTTCAGCTCGGAGACAGAGGAAACAATTTGTACGAATGATTGCTCGGAGAAAGGCCACAGCAATTTGTATATGCTAATCAGGCTGTACCTGCCAATCATGCCTTATTTTCAGTAGTATCTGTGGTTTGCAAATGCACCGAGTCAGAGCAGGGGATCTATTCATAGACATGAGCCAAAAGAGATGAATTTTCTCTGGTCAGAGGCATCACAAAAGCATCCTCCTTAAAATTATGCAACCGTTTGCTATTAGCGGTGATTCATGGATGCCAGCCGGAATAAATATATAAATAGATAAAGCTGATCTCTGGGACATTCCTGAGTCATCTGAAAGCCAGCCGTGGCTTTTGGGGGACAGGATGACCCAGCTTTTCCCTCTGCCAGTTGTACTACTGTGAAAATTAGATGTGTGTGCGTCCGTGCCTGGTACAAGCTGTAAAACAGCATTTGTAACCTAGCAAGGAGATGCATCAAGGCAAGAATTAATATCCAGGCAAGAATTAATACCGAGGCAAGAATTAATATCAGGGCAGAAGAGCTCAGATCTTCCAACTCATCCCTTCTTTTCAGGCTGATTTTGTGTTTTAGTTGAGTCAAGTTAAAGGGCCCCCATTTTGGACAGCAGCTCCTGCTGATGCTCAGAACCTTGGGAGGTGCTCAGCACTTTGGAAATCTGGTCAGAAAGGAGAAATCATTGCATCCTTCTGAGCTGTTGATGGCACCAGCTCCAGTTCTGGGTAATTCAGTGCTTGGTTGAAGGCATGGTTGTGATGGCAGCGGGACACGAGGGTTGTGGTTGCTCTGAGCATGCAGCAGAGCCCTGGGAGCCCACATCCAGCTGGCTTGGTGCTCCCAAAGCTGTGAACTTCCTGCGTTTCCTTATTCCCCTCCCTTTTTGAAAGAGGAGAGTGCTGCCAAGGGTTGGGAGAGGAGGCTTAGTGCGAGATCAGCGGGATCTGTTTGGGATAACCACGCCTCGGGCTTCAGCAGCTTCTGAAGAGCAGCAGACAGAGCCAGGGGTAAGGTCTGGGAAGGCTTCAGGCTCATTTGATCCTTTCTGTTGCTGAGCTGAGAAGTCCTGGTCACTCCAGGGCTCAGCCACGGACCAGAACCTGGGAAAAAGTGACCTGAGCATCACCCAGTTGCCTCCCTGACTCAGAAAGAGATGGGCACTGCACGTGGCAGTGATGGGCAACAGCGTGAGGGAATAGCAACAGGCTGCCCAGGGAAGTGCTGGAAGCACATCCCTGGAAGGGTTTGAGTGGGGATGTGGCACTCAGGGGCAGGCTGGTGCTGGGTCAAGGGTTGGACTTGATGGTCTCAGACCTTTCCCACCCTCAGTGAACCTCTGATCGCATGAAACAGTTCCAGCAGGGCTGCTTTGGGAAAGCTGCCAGCCAAGTCTTTCCCCGGAGCAGTTTCACCCTGGCAGAAATGCCAAGGAAAACATCGGCAGCACGGGAAGCCTGGCCAAAAGCCTGGGGAGACCCCCCCCTCCATCCTGCTACCGGTGCTGCTTGTCTGTGCCATCATCCCCCACCGGGGCTCTGAGACAGGTGAAAGTGAATTTACTCACCCGTGCAAATTGCTGATTTTGCCTTGAGCTGAAGGAGCAAGAAGCCAGGTATTTTTGGAGCTGCTGGAGCAAGGTATCAGCTGCTCCTGTGTGTCTGAGAGCAGCTATTTATGAAATTTTTAAGCCCAAAACGTAAAAGTTTTTGCTGCTTTACACAGCACGGCCTCAAGCTGTGACTGGAAGTGAGTTTTTCTCTTTACTGAACTGCAAAGAGCCGAGCTTTGGGATGGAAATCTCAGCTACTGCAGCAGCCACAACAGCCAGAGCTGAGTTCATGCTCCAGGTCACCAGCCAGCCAGGGACAAACAACACCTCCCTTAGGCTGGCCTGTTCCAGCCAGGGATCTCAAAGACTGCAAACAAAAGTCTTGGAAGCTTCCTGGAAAGCTCGGCCGTGGCTGGAGCCCCTCTTGATCGAGCACTTGGTCTCTTTTGGAGTGGGATAAATCCGCTGTTAGAAGAGATCTTCCAGAAATGTGCACACAAGCAAAATAGGGATGAAAAATTGCCCTGGTTGTGGAGGAGCTGACACAAAGTCAGATTTTTCTATCAGTGCCCCAAGCCTTTGTTTTCCCCCCATTTTTCTCCCTGCTCTCCCTTCCAGGTCCTGCTGAAGCCACCTCTCCTCCTGGGCTCTGGTTTCCAACACGGAGCTCCCTCCCAGCCACCTCCACCTCCCATCTTAGCTCCACCACCTTCCAGCTGCTGTTCTCTGCTCCTTGGTCCTTGTTCCTTCAGGTTTCCTGACCCAAGTGCCATCTCCTTTCTCTGAGATGTGAGTTTCCACACCACATCCATCCCAGCCTTCCTTCTGCCCCAGTCTTGCTTTTCAACCCGACGTTTGAAGTTCCTCACCCAACTTAACCCAGTGCCCAAGAAACGTCCCTGCTGCTTGGGGAAATCGAGAACACGTGAGATTTGCATTAAAACTGCTGGGTAAACGTCTGTAAACTCAAGAGTTTGTGGGAAGACAGGTGAAGTTTGGGCTGGAAAATACGTTTGTGACGGTGTCTGAGAGGGGTGGATCGAAATCTTCATCAGGGACCATGCAGTTGGCTAAAGGATTGTTGTACCAACTCATTTCACCCAGGATCCCAAATGCTTTAAATTACCTGCAAGGAGAGAGGAGGGAGGGGGATGAAACTGGGTATCCAGCTTAATTCTTAACCGGAAAAACCAATAGAAATCCAGGTCGCTGAGACCCAGACACAAAACCTGGACCCAAAGCACTCCCCTGTTGACCAGACAGACTTTTACCAAGCCGTAGAAGTACTTCTGGTATTTTTCCAGACTTTGTCTTCACCCATTCCATCACCAATCACCAGGTCCCACACAAATCTTGGCCGGCAGACATTTCCCACCACATCAGATTTTTCCTGGCATTGGAGATGGGAAAGGAGAGCAGGCAGAAGCCACCTCTCAGACAACCACTGCCACAGGGAGGGAGACAAAAATAAGGGGCAGACCTGTTTTCCACTTGTCTAGCAAGTGGCAGGAAGACTTCTTGCCTCCCAAACTCTGAGTCAGATGAGTCAGGATGACCCAGCTCTCCTCTCCAGGCCTGTCTTTAGCTGTCAGCTGGATTTTGCTTGTTACAGTGCAAAAGCCAGCCTCTGAGGGTTTGAGTATTCAAACAGAAATACAACAAAGGCAACAACAAACAACAGAGCGAGCCATGTCTCAGCCAACTAATGCTACCGGGAGAGAGATGAAAGTAGGGGAGGGAACCTCTTTTTGCTTGTCTGGAAAGATTTATTTATAGCCCTGCCGTGGCTGTGCGAGGGCAGGGCTCTGACTCCAGCCAGCCAAAGAGGTTAAAACCAGATGTTTCTTCAAGTTTGGGACTAACCAGCTTTGCCAGTTAGGCAAAGAATCTTTTCAGCATCAAGTGCTCAAGGACAGTGGCTCGCTCCATGTCTTCACCTGCAGTGTTCAGGCACATCTGTGGGCACTGAACACCAGCCTGCAATCCATCGAGGAGAGGAGTCTTTGGGACAGCTTCCCTCTCATGGAAGAGCCTCTGGAGAGTCCTGTGTTGATGCACTTGGGCTCCATTTCTTGGGTTTTGCAGTGCCAGCTGGTGCCCAGGGACAGGCCCCAGCAGGGCAGGAGTGGGCACTGCCAGGGGGTTTCACACCAAGTGGACACAAACCCTGAGGAAAAAAGCAGAGTCGCTCTCCAGAGGGGCTTCTCTCCTCTGACCTGAGCGTCCTTCACCCCAAACACCCACATTTATGGAATCACAGACTCAGAGAATGGTTTGGGATGGAAGGGACCTTAAAGATCATCCAGTGCCAATCCCTGCCATGGGCAGGGACACCTTCCACTGTCCCAGGTTGCTCCAAGCCCCATCCAACCTGGCCTTGGACACTTCCAGGGATCCAGGAGCAGCCACAACTTCTCTGGGCACCCTGTGCCAGGGCCTCAGCGCCCTCACAGGGAACAATTCCTTCCCAATATTCCATCTAACCCTGCCCTTCTTCAGCCTAAGGCCATTCCCCCAACTTAGTCCATTCTCCTTTTTAGTCTCCTTTCAAAAGACGCAACCCAGTGCGGCTCTTTCTGCCACAGGATGTTGTTTCCCCAGCTAAGAATCCAGACTTCAATCATAATTCCTGGTCCCCGTGTGCTATTTTCCCACAGCACGCAGCAAGTGATTTCTCCAGTCCTCAAGGGGCCCACCCGGAGATGCTGGGATATATAACATTTATTGGGATGGAGCTAAGGAAAAAAAAAAAGCCCTTTTGAGCAATTATGTCTAGGCACAGATTTATGGATTCACGTCTCCCACGCCCTGCCAATCACACCGTGCTATCTCCAGTTCCTACAGAGCCTTACATTCCCTAATCACAAAAATAAGCACCAAAGTTAACTCCAGTAATGAGCAGTCACCGAGAGTGGGTTCAGCTCCCTAAACACAGCCCTGGGAAAGGCTCTGGGTTCTCCCAGCTGACCTCCAGCACTGCCTCCATCAGAGGGAGAGTTCCCCTCAAATCTTCTTCTGTAACTGAGATGGGTCAGGAACCTCAGGTCTTCTCCAATGGCATTATGACACCTCTCCTCAGAAAAACAAATACCACTGGGGCTCTTTGTGGTTGTTTTCACTTCTCAGGCATGGACTTGTTGAAATGACTCCAGAGGAGGCCACGGAGATGCTCTGGGGGCTGGAGTCCCTCTGCTGTGGAGCCAGGCTGGGAGAGCTTGGGGTGTTCACCTGGAGAAGAGAAGGCTCCAGGGAGAGCTCAGAGCCCTTCCAGGGCCTAAAGGGGCTCCAGGAGAGCTGGAGAGGGACTGGGGACAAGGGATGGAGGGACAGGACAAGAGGGAATGGCTCCACACTGCAAGGGGACAGGGATGGATGGGATACTGGGAAGAAATCCTTCCCTGTGAGGGCAGTGAGGCCCTGGCACAGGGTGCCCAGAGAAGCTGTGGCTGCCCCTGGATCCCTGGAAGTGTCCAAGGCCAGGTTGGATGGGGCTTGGAGCACCCTGGGCTAGTGGAAGGTGTCCCTGCCCATGGCAGGGGGTGGAATGAGATCATCCTTAAAGTCCCATCCAACTCAAACCATTCCATGATTCTATGACAAGATCACACCAGGAGAGCTCTTCAGCCATGATGCAGCCATGATCACAAATACTTCATTGGTTTTGGGTTGAAAACACATCATTTTGCGCACAACGGAAAGAACAAATCACTTTTCATCTGGATTTCTCTTTGAGATAACTCCCTTTCCATCAAATGCGGGGCTCAGGAGCTGTTTGGGAGCACAGGCAGAGAAGCTGCTGCTGTTTTGGGATGGGATCTCTCTGCCCCATCACAAGCGTCTTTACCATGGAGTCTCCACTGCTGCCTCACTCCACTGCCAACAAAGACAAACCCACATTTCCCGAGCACAGTAAGACACACATCAAAAATCCAATAAATTGTCCTTTTGGTGACTTTTTCACTCCACGGGCCACAGCAGGAGCTCAGGGTCAGAAGCTCAAAGAGATGCATTTTCCAGCCAGGCATTTCTTGTTAAGCAAAGTGAGTCCTCCAAACACCCAGGCGTGCTCAGAGGAACCTGAGGTGATACCCACGGATGTTACTCAGTGCTACTTTCAGGCTTCCTGACTTCACTGTTGTATTCCTGGCCTTTCTCACACCTTGCAGTGGACTCAGGACAAAGTTCGGATCAAATTCTCAATTTTTGCTGCTCCCCCCAAGGATTTGGAAAGCCCTGATCTCTGAACACTCAGACACTCTGTGCTGAAGGAGCTCACCTCGGTGAGTCCCACCACACACATTTCAAACCCACAGACCCGTGGGGACAGCAGATTTGAAATTGGCCTATTTCGTGTGATTCCAAATGGTGAATCCAGCCAGGAAGCCAGGCAGGAGGGGAAACAAGACCAAAGAGCAAAGCATGGCCCTCAGCAGCCGTTGTTTGGGTTGATGGATGCTGTATTTGTACAAATCAGTGATCCATGGCACCACAGAACAAATTCATTACAAGCAGTGCATGATTTTAACTGTGAACCTTCACTCCTTTGGGTCTTCATTTTGCATGAATATTCTTGACAAAAATACGTATTTTAGGTTTCCCCCTCCCTGGTTTGGCCACCCTTATCACACCACGTCTGTGGAAACAGCTCACCAGCTCATTTTTGGGCTGGACAAAAACCCCGGCCCAGTCCTTTGGACAGTATTTCATGAGGAACAGTTAATCACCTTAACTGCTCCTGCCTTCCTGAATAAAAGATTGCGGAGCTTTTGCTTTCATCTCCGTACAGCTGGAGAGGGAGAATCCTCCAGCTCATCGTGTGAATACAACAGACGCTCCCGGTGAGAATCCCCTTATTCCTTTTTACATTTCAAAAGGCAGCTATTGTGCAAAAATGCATCTTAAAAGCCCTGGAGCACTGGGGGCTTTCGCTTTATTTTCCCTTCCCAGCACCTCAGTGGATTTCATCTAACAAATTGTCACCTTCAGCTGGGGTTTGGGCATAAGGGATTTTGCTGCTCGGGTTTGGTTGTTTTTTTTTTCTAGCAGCCCAAATCTTTGCTTTTTCAGCCTTTAGCGTGTCTGGGATTCATCTCCTGGGCTTTCCTCAGGTGGGGTCAACAGCACAGGATTTTCATCTGTTACAGATGGACACCTGAGATGCAGAGACCCTGGCCCAGATCTCCTGAGGTGTTCTGCCCACCCAAGCCCAATCTTTCCATCACCTGGACTTGGTGACCCACGTTTGTGGTGGCTCAGAGGACTCACACCTCCACCATTTAACCTCATGACCAAATTCAACACCCTCTTGTGAACATTTTTATCTTTGCACTTGTACTCTACCAGCTTCTGTATTTTAGCTCCAGCCTGGCCAAGTGCAGCCTCCTCCCAATGCAGTACCCACATTTCTCTCTCTGGGGAAATGCCGGACCCCTCATCCTTCCTCTTCATCACCACCTGAGTGCTTTTGTGTTGTTTAATCTCCCTTTTTGAACCCCAGCCTTCAGCCCAGTCCTCAAGCTTTGCTCCATCCCTGACTGGTCTCGGGAACAATTATTAGATAACAATAAAAGCTGGAAGCTGAAGCTGCAGAAAGGACTTGCCCTTGGAGGAGATTTCTGCAGCCACAGGAGGCAGGACTTAGCAGAGGTCCCATGAGAAACTCATCACTGCAGGAGAGACAGTCGTGGTTCATCTGTGCATCATCAAACTCCTCAGTGCTCCACTCCTCCACGGCAGCCGAGCTGCCAGAGGTCCCGGGGGACCTGCACACTCCCAGAAAATCAAGACAAAGGGTCACAGGAAGCTCTAAGTGGCTCTAAAAGCCCCGGGCTCTGTGCAGCGAGCTGAATTTTTAATATCCAGCACTGGTCCTGGGGCTGCCCGTGCCCACGTTCAGTGCAGGGGTGTTGCAGAGCAAATGTCTTTCCAGAAAAAAAAATTGTCTTCACATGCGCCCAAGCCAAGGTGGCGAATGAGCTCTTCTGGTGCCCATCTCCTGTCCCTGTGAAAAATAAAGATTCTTATGAGTGCAACCAAGTACCTACAAGGGCTTCCATGAGGTTCAGGGACGGAAAGAAATACAGGGGGCTGTGAATTTATTGCGTTGTGTCGGCTCTGTCGCGCGCCTCGGGAACACCAGGCATAAACTGGGGCGGCTCCATCCATGGCTGACACCTCCCAAGGTCCAACTCTGCCCTTATCGACAGCAACCTCAGCACACCATCATGGAATTATGGAATTGTTTAGGTTGGAAAAGCCCTCTAAGATCATCGAGTCCAACCTGTGACCGATCCCCACCTTGTCCCCAGCCCAGAGCATTGTGGGCTCTGGTGCCACGTCCAGGCCCTCCTTGGACACCTCCAGGGATGGGGATTCCAACACCTCCCTGGGCAGTTCCAAAGCCTGACCAAACCTTTCCATGGAGAAATTCTTCATGATGTCCAGAATTCTTCCTGATTCCCAGTTGTGTTGCTTCTTCCGGTCTAAATGTGTTAATCAGAACTGTGCCTACAAACACACTTGGAAAAAAAAAAAAATAATTGATCATTTGTGACACAGAGAAACAAGTTCTTAAAAAATACCTGGGGCCT
>VYZQ01045730.1:30970-49017 GCA_013400655.1 Mystacornis crossleyi | reverse complement strand
GGCCCCAAGGCTGCCAGAGCTCCAGGAGCGTTTGGACAACGCTCCCAGGGATGCACAGGGTGGGATTGTTGGGGTGCCAGCGCAGGGCCAGAGGTTGGACTCGATGATCCTGGTGGGTCCCTCCCAACTCAGTGCATTCTGTGTGTGTGTGAAGGCCCCTTCAGAGACTCCTTCCCTCACCTCACCATGTATGCCCAGACACCTGCACGTGTCTGACTGCTTCTAGGGCTGTGCTCAGTGTTCCCACTTCTTCTGACCAGCCAAAACAGGTCATCACCTTCAGAACAGTTTATTCTGTCAGCTTTTATTTTTTTTAGGACGCTTGGAAATACCCAGGGAACAGGCAGGAGGCCTGCCAGTATTCCTGGGGACTCTTGTGATGTCTTGCTGGGTATGACAAAAGTTAGGGTCTCTTGGGCCCCAGCAAACAGCCAGAGACAAGGAATGGGATGGATGAATTGTCTTGGTGACTGCGTATGTCCCATAAGTGTCGACTGGACAGTGCAGGACTGTCTGGTTTTGTACTGTTGCTTCAGACTCTTAAATAAGTTGGACTATCTGACTGGGGCAGAAACATGAGCACAGCTATCCTTTTTTCCTGGTGGGATATTGACTGTGGGGCTTCTAAATGTTCAAGTCAATCTGAAAATGAAAATAATTGTTGTGGGTTTGTTCTATTTATTTATTTATTTATTTATTTATTTATTTATTTATTTATTTATTTATTTATTTATTTATTTATTTATTTATTTATTTATTTATTTATTTATTTATTTATTTATTTATTTATTTATTTATTTATTTAATATTTCCAGTCCATGAAGCTGTTTTCTTTTAATATTGAATTTTTAAATATATTCAATTTTTAATATATTCAAATTTTTTTGAATTTTTTAATATATTCAAAACAAAAGACATTAAGAACCTGAGCTTAACATGTCAAGGTGCTTCTGGAGGGTCTGTGTTTACTACGTTCTCTGCACGGTAGTGCAGCTCAGCTCAGTTCAGTGAGAGTTGGTGGCTTTTGGGAAGCTGTCACTTGTGAAAAACAAGCACCCTTGTTTTCCCCCAAACCAGCCAACAACACAAGGAAAATCATTATTCAGCCAATGTGCCCATACACTGATATGAACAAAACTTACAAAAAGGAGAGCCTATGCCAGTTTATGGGAGCTATTAAAAGGGTGTTGAGTTTTTTATGCTCACTGGGAAATGGACAGAGGCCACCAAACTCATTTCACAAAGGCTGCTACAAATTCTCCAGTCAGTAAAAACCTTCAGTCATCCACGGCTGGATTTGAGCTGGCAACTGCTGTATCCCTTCAGAACTCAGCCCCTCCTCCCCCATTTTTATGGTCAGCAGGTGTGTGTGTAGGAGAGACTGTGGTCTCCCATTTAATTTGTTGCTGCTGATTTATGGCATAATATCAGTTAGGCAGGCTTCATAAAGCTGGGGGCCAGAAGGGACAGCTCGATCATCTGCCCTGTCCTCCTGTGCAGCACAGCCCATTAAGTTTCACCCGGACACCAGTATATCAAGCTCACAAATGAAATTGAGACTACAGCACTTTTAAGTACACAGGGGATTAAACCATGTGCCACAGATGGGAACAGGAGAAGCAAAAAGTCATCGCTGCTCAAGAGCTCTGCAGTCTCAAGGAAGAACAGAGTTGAGAGAAGTCCAGCTGATACCAGCAGACAAACCCATCCCTGTCTTGGAGAAGGAGAGGAGAGCCACCAGATAAAAAACGAGGCAAGAAAATCAAGTCTGAGAGCAAAACAACAGCCAGAAACTTGTGCCAACCTGATCCGTGAGCAAATCATATCTTAAATCCAGATATGGTGATAGGCAGAGCCCTGGGTATGACAAGATGGAACTGCAGCAGAAGAGGATAAAAACCTCTCTGCCATCACATTCTCTGTCCCTCTCCCTTCAAGCTTCTGAGGAACACCAAAGTGGGGGGGGGGGGGAAGGCAAAAGGTTGCCCTAATGGATAATATTAGAATTGCCTTTTATACAGGTTTATAAGGGCACTCGGAAATGTTGGGCATGTGATGCTGAGGAGTGATGAGTGTAATGTCATCTCACGATGAGAAGTTACAGCATGGGGAAAACCAACCCTCGGGACAAGCCATGGCACCAGGGCAGCTCTCCTGAGCCCTAACCCTCCTGACTAGGAAACAACTGACTAATGTGGAACACACATGGAAATAATTTACTGTCAGACTGGGGGCAAAAAATGATAGTTTTGTTTTATTCCATCAGAGCAAAAGCATTACTGGAGAAAAGTCAGTCTGAGCTCCACAGTTTCTAAGGAATTAAGAACGAGAAAAAAGAGAAGCATTGGAAGCAAATACAAAGTTCAAACAATATTTGGTGGACTTTAGCATCTTCTTGCCTTGAACAAGTTTTAGGGAGAAAACATACAACATCTTCCCTGGAATTATTAGGTGAAATATGGCTTTTTAATGGGTCAAAATCCTCAGTCATCATCTTCTTTCCAATTTTATTCTTCTGTCTGTTTCAGCACTGTCTGTTGCTGCCCACCAGCATGGTGTGGCTTCATTTGTGCAACTGATTTTGCTCATTTTAATGGTATTTTTTCAGCAAAAAAAAATTGCATGTGTACTTGGGGTTTCTTTTGGGTTCAGATGAAGGCTTTTCCTTTGCAGAGAGAGAGAGCCTGTCTGTCTGTCTGTCCTTGCACTTGCCTTGTGCTTTCTTAAGTTCATCCATGTCCTATTATCGAATCTGATTCAAGGGGGACTTCAAGAAGTAAAACCACAATATAGGGCATGGATTGGGTAAGGATATTCCACAGATCAGCTTGTCCACTGCCCCTGAATGACACAGAAAGTAATTTTTTCTGCAGATATTTCCAAGTTTCCCCTTCTGGTTGTTTTCTGAACCATCATGGTTTTAAGGAATATAATTATCTCCTCTCATTGTCTATCTGACATCTCTTTAGCTGCACTAACTTCAGGAAAAATACACTCTTGTGGACACCGTCATCAACTTCTATTCTGAATAACTACAGGGGGAAAAAAGCCTTTGCTATTGAAGAAAAATTAAAAAAGGAAACAGGAACATCAGAAAATACTGGCATAAACTGAAGATTTTATAAGATTCCGGATATAAGTATAAAACCAAGTTTTCTTGTGCAGTGATGTCACTTGCACATATAAAGTGATTCAGAGATCCTCTTCTGATAAAGCCCCTCTTGCACCAAACTCTCTTGATGTTTTTCTATGCACCAAAGAGACTTTGGGCTCCCTCCGCAAGCAATGGGAGGGAGGGAAAAATTAAGAGCTGTGGAGAGAGACTGGAAGGGAAAACAAGAAAATGACGAAGGTTGTTTTAATAAACCAAAAGAGAGAAAGATGCAAAGTGCTGGAAAATATGTCTACAAGGAAAAAGTGTAGAAGTGGAAAGGAAAGAGGAAATTCAGCAAAATATGTAAAAGTCAGAGATCAGCAAGCCAGGTTTTCAGATGGGGTAAGCCAGTCAAACTCCACTAAAGTGAGTGGAGCTGAAATGAGTCCCAGCAACTGAGAATCTATCCCATTTTGTTCCATCAAAGAAATAAAGAACAGGAAATTTACTTTATAGAGAAGATTGAACTCATGAATTAAGTGTGATTTAGCTGGTTCCCAGAAAAAAATCAGCAAGAACCCTGTTAAGGCCTGCTGTTCTATAAATACCATCTGATTAGACCAGTTATATTTTAGGAAGCCTGGTGTTCATACACTCAGGGTGGATCCTGGGGATGCCCAAGAAGATCCAGATGTGATGCCTGGGGTCCTGGATGTGTCCAAGTACAGCAGGGAATAACTGAAGGCAGAGTGGGATTTGCCCACTGCATCTACACATTCAAAACAGGTCATCCAACTTTCCTTGAGCCTTCATATTTGTATCACTCAGTCCTCGAGTTCATCACAGCAGGCAGAGAAGGCAGCAAATCACAGCCTCTTGTTAGCGATTGCCAGACCATCAGAAAGTTCTAGAGAGCTGCTGGCCCAGCTTTGGAGGACAGGGCTATTTGATTAGACACAGAATGAATAATAAATCAAACAACCCCCCTGCCCCATAATTAAAGGCTGCCCTTCTTGAAAAGCTGGGATAGTCAAGGCTAAAGGCAGAGGTGTCTTTTGGGGTGCAGGGGAGGATTCCAGAGCTCCGCTCCCACCCCCGGTCTCTCCCTGCTGCACTGTGGCAGCCCTCCATCCATCTGGAAACGCTCTGCAGTTCGGAGGAAGCTCGAGAGCAGCAATGTGCAGTGATCCCTCTCTCAGCCCGGGGAGCTGTGCCAGGGACCGAGTTCAAGACCTGGACAATGCCCTGCTTGGCCAGTTGATTGGACAGAAAAATTAATTTACAGCCACATTATGGAGGAGGGCCCAGATTCCACAGAACACTGAAGTCCCTGGAAGCTTGGCTGAAAGATCAGTAGCGCTGCTGCAGCAGCTGAGATTTCCACTTGTTGCAAACGGGGACGAAACGGGATGGCCACGTACACAGGGAGCCCGAGGGGACCTGCACCTCCCGCTGGGTGCTGCTGGCTGCAGGCACCAGCCGGGAACAGGGTCCTGCCTTTCGCCACCACCACAGGTAAGGTCAGGCCTTCTCGCCCGTCCAGGTGGTGGGTGTTGGAACTGGAGGCAACGCGGAGATGCTCAGAGCTGCAGTGCATTGTACCTGAACGCAACACGTGCAAGTGCTTCTCCTTTGTGTTGAACAGCAGAAGGGGTGCGAGCAGATCTGCTCCTGCAGGCTAAGAGCAGGTCCCCCAGCTCCTGGAGAAGAGCCGGGATTTCTCCCAGGCCAGCAGGATTGCCTGGTGCTATCAGCCACCACATCTCCATTTCAGTGTCTCCCCGACTCCGCTGAGTCAATACATTTAGA
This sequence comes from Mystacornis crossleyi, assembly GCA_013400655.1. NCBI lineage: Eukaryota > Metazoa > Chordata > Aves > Passeriformes > Timaliidae > Mystacornis > Mystacornis crossleyi. Next base: position 44,114 of record VYZQ01045730.1, on the reverse strand, counting down.
CAGTGGAAGGATTTACATTTTCAGGGGAAGGACTGCTGAATTGCTGTGCTCAGGAAAAGGCCTGCACCAGTCTGGAGTGAGGGAAACCATCCAGCACTGGTTTTAAAACTTCTGCAGCAGAATGTGACACCCAGCCCTCCCCGCAGGGGCTGTGGCTGCTGAGATGTGCAGCACTGGGAGCAGTGGGAGAGGAGGATGCTGAAGACTCTTCCCTAAAGCAAGGGGAGATGTTAAGGGTTTCCCAGGGGAAAACAAGACCTGTTTCAACAACAACAACAACCTCATGGGATTTTAAAAAACTGTAACACAGATCACAGGCCTGTTTATACTGTGGCCAATAAATATTTCTGAAAAACTTTCAAAAGCTCTATTTCACATTTTCACTTGAATTCTCTATTACCTTAGAGAGAGGATGCCCCTTTTGGCAGTAAAACAAAGCACAATAAATGTTGCAAATTGAATCTGACTTCCCATGTTTTGGGATAAAAAGAAGAGGTTTCCAATCTGGTAAAAAAGACCCAACACATTCTTGTCTCTGAGTGAGTGGCTACTAAGAACAGATCTTGACAACCTGCCCCATTCATTGCCCTCGAAACACAGGGAGCCATCCCTTGCAAAAGGTGTGCCAAGCCTGTTCAAAGGAAGTGGCTCATGAAATAAAACTTTACAGCTAAAAAGCTAAAAATAAAACTTCACTTCTTCTCAAGAGTCTGGCTTAACAGCCCCCTCTGTTATTCTTCTTTTTCTGATGACTCTTCCTGTTATTTGTACAGCTGAGCCAAAGTTTCCAGGCAATTCCCGAAGTTACTCAGAGAGCTCAGGTGGGACATGGAGGTATTACAAACTGTAATTTTGACTCTGGTTTACACTACAGTTTCATTTACACACATTTTTAACATCTCTTTACATTCAAAGTGGTATGAGGGGACTTTTTTTTGGTAACATTATCAGAGATATTATCAGAGATAATAGTGCATGTACCATTGTACTATTGTTATTAATTAGATTATAATATCTCCTAATCAAGTTTTGGGGTTTACCAAGAAGAATTCAATGCTTGGTAAAATTCCACAGAAATCAAGGGAATATTAAAAAGAATTGTTTTGCCCACTCCCATTAGATTTACTACTTTTTCTACTACGTGAAAGAAAACTGGAAGAGTGATAGAGTGCAAATTATATTACTCAACACAGGTTCTTTCTGGAGTTCATATGCAGGAATGCTGTCAATTTTTATAGCCTTGTAAAAAAGAAAAAGAGTTCTCAATGATAGTGATTTATTTTATAATTCATTAATCATATTTCTCTCAGGTAAAGGTAAGATTATTAAAAGACTTTTCAGTACAAAGGCAAGGCATTTCTCCTACAGAAACTGTAGGGGTTTTTAAGGGCAGTTTTTAGTTAGTAGTGTAGTTGCAAAATGAATCCAATCATTTTCTCAATACTCATAACCACCTCAAACCTGCTTTCAGTTGACCAGACTACTATTTATTCTCTTGCCTTTCCCAACAATTAGGAGTAACACAGGAAGATAATATTTAATATAATGAGATATTTATATATACACTTGTAAATAAAATAATTTCATGCTGTGTAGGTATTTTTATACTTGAACACGGCACTATTTTTTTTTAAGAAAAACTTTGCTATAGATTACAAGGAGAGATATTTGAAACTGAATAATGCTCTTTTTTTCCATTCAATTTTCAGATGCATCCTTTTATTTCTCTGCTTTCTCTGTCTTCCTCCCTCTCCACCTTTTCTTGGCTGGTGCAAAGGTACATGAGAAACTCTCTTAATGAAAGCTCCTGCAGATTTTTCAAACTTTTCTTTTCACAGGGATAGCTCAGGTCCAAGGAGCATGCCTGCACATGTGGGGATTTTTGTTTCAAGACACAGCATGAGAGACTTTTTGAAGGTAGTCATAGGCTGGCTTGAGCTCACCCCATATAATGCACTAACTTTTTTTGTTGTATGGGATGACATCATGTAAAATTGGCTTTTGATACCGGGAGAAGGGCTGGCTCAGAGCATGCTGAAAGCAGTAGGAGTCTCTCTACTGACTGCAGTGCACTTATGATTAAGTCCTTTAATACCATCTGCAGAAGACAATTTCAAGGCATTCCTTTCATTTAAAAACCTCGCAGACCCCCTGGTGCACAGCAAGGCTGTAAGAAGCTGCCTGCATCCAGTGGGGCTGCCAGCCTACCTGCATGTTCCAGAGCCCTGAAAATTGCCCTCAGTGTTTGCTTGGGTCAAAAAGATCATAATACTCATTGTGCCATCTCAACAGCTGAATGCAGAGACCCCTTGAATCAATAAAGTACTGCTGATGTGCCAGCAGGACCTGAAAAGCCTTTGCTTCATTTTGACTTTTTATTCCTACCAAATTGCCATTCACATCTCAGCAAAATTAAATATCCTCCTCTTTAGCTGCCAGCAACTGATGGGAGCAGTAAAAGAAGTTAATTGAAAGCTACTGGCTGCAATACTCAGTCAAGATTAAAAAAACCCCAAAACCAGAACAAAACAAAAAAACCCCAAAAAACTAAAAGAAAGAAAAAGGTTTCCTAAAAGTCCTGCCACTTAAGTTACTTAAGACTATAAAATATTGAATATTCATAGAAACTTCATGTTCTATTTTGGAACGTTCTGTTGCATGGACTCGTTTTTGCACTCAAATGACCATTTTGACTTTGCAGCAGTCTGTGTGAGCCCCAGCTTGTGTCAGGTGGCTCCCTGCACTGTGCAGGTCACTGTCCCCATCCCTCTGTCTCGCTCCAACCAGCACAGGGCCGGGTGTTGCCCACCCCTACCCACAGAAAGCTCTTCCCTCCCAGCCATTCCCGCTTGTAGAACAGCCCGTAGACCTCCCCGGGGGAAAAGGAGACAGAACCAGGCCCAGAGATGCACACAGCCTCCACCTGAGCACGGGCGGATGAGGAGGGAGAGATGGGGCTGCAGATGGGGACCTGTGGCTGCTGCCAGCACTGATGCCCCCCACGTCTGGTACCTGGGATAGAGGTGCTGGTGTAGGCCACAGTGGCCTGCGGGGGGAAATGGGAAGCACATGGGAAGCACGAGGAGAAACTCACAGGGGAGAAGGAAGCACAAAGCCCCTCCAGCCCCTGCTCAGGAAGACATGAGCTGTGGGGACTGTAAGGTGCCATGAGCAGCAGGGTGTAGGCAGCTGCTGCGCCCCTGCGGGGCACGTCTGGAGCTGGGTGGGCACAGCCAAGTCCAGCATCCAGCCCCCAGCTCCGCAGCCTACTAAGCTGAACCCAGGAGAGCACTGTGTCCACTAGCAGAAGTGTACAGGATCAGGTCCACAGTCTGCAGTTTTACTGGAAACCAAGTTAAGCTACACGTGGGGAATGGGAGCAGGCAAGGCAGCAGGATGAGAAGGCAAAGCAGATGGGACCCACACTGTGTCCACAGCTATGAAGTTCTGTGAGTGCTGCCAGGCCTCTCCCTGCCTTTACTGGCTGCTGGCGTGAGCCAGGGCTAAGGAAGATGTGGCTGCTGGTGTGACCCTTCTGCTGCAGAATCCTCCTCCTGCCTCTGCTCTGTGCTTTTACCTCTAAATGCAACCCCTTGTGGCAAAGGGGTCACACAGAGTGTGGAAACAAAAATAACTTCTAAGTTAAACTAGGAATTTTAGCATGGATACTGTTCCTTTCTTTCTTGTTGTACTTCACTAAAAGCAAACTCAGGTGGACTTGACGCCTCCTTCTGCTCCACATGTCTTGGGGGTTTCCCTGTAAGGTCTGCCTGACAGATTGTTCCACGCTGATCCTGCTACTCCGACTCTGCCTTTGATGATGTCTGAGAAGAGCTCCAGAAATGCTGCAGGAGGAAGCCGTGCTCTGGGTTTTCAACTCCTTTCACTTCTTAGTTTTGCCCGCAGAAATTGCCACGGGCCCCATATATGCACTCATTCCTTCTTTGAACAGAGCCAGTCTCACCTCAGCAGCTCCCTGCAGCCGTGAAACCTGTAATCTAATTACACACCCTCTGAGAAAATGTTTCCTTTCATCAGTTGTGAATATGCTATTTTTTGGTCTCGTTTTCTCCTTTTCCCAACATTTTTAGACAGAATCCCATTCTGAGCAAATAACTTGAAAGCCCCAGATCAACTCATCACTTAAAATATATATACAGACTGAAGACAGATTTCCTTCTTTCGCCTCTGGGACTTTTCTTTTTCAGTGGCAAATTCAACACTGAATTTTAGTTTTTTTTCTGGCAGAATCCACTGTCTGCTGGGTCAATTGTGCTCATACAGTCTGGTCTTCATAAGAGCTTCTCTCCTTCTCTCTCTCTCTTTTTTTTTTTTTTTTTTGTCCTATTGGACTTTTGGAACAAACTCTATTGAGATNTTTTTGTTTTTTTTTTTTTTTTTTTGTTTGTTTGTTTGTTTCTTATTAATTCAGCACTTGTCTGACTAAACAGAGTAGAAGCAGGTACCTGGCACAGGATGGGCTGATCTCACTTCTATGTACTCTGCTTTTACAATTTAAGACATCTTTGTCATCACAACTTAGGTTTGCCTTTTTTTAATTTTAGTTTTAATTTATATATATATATTTTAAAGAATTAAAGCCTAGAAAATTTAGTTTCTGGTATGACTGCAAATAATCACGCAAAGCTGGTTCTGTTTGGGTAAATGAGAGTGATCTCCAAAACCTCTCAGAGGTCACTGTAAGTTCTCTGCGTAATAGATGAGTTTTCTAACAGGTTCCACCCACAAGAGTTGCCAGTAAGAATCAGAGATCTTTTGGCTCCAAGGAAGGTCAGGGCAAAGAGATTTGACACCAAAACCTTCTCAGGTCTCCAAATGAGCTTTTTACTATTTTACTCATGACAAAATCTGTTAAAACCATGCATTAAAGTACTAAGAGCACATATCCATGAGACATCAGTGGCAAATACCCAACTTGCTACATAATTCCATTTAAAAATTACTATGAATATAGATCTGTGTTCCTATAGCTCCAAGAGTCCAAGACTATTTGACTGGTCTTCCAGGATGTGCATTGAAATGCCCAATATGACATTAAAATATAAGATGGATAAGCTTCTATTATAAGGTAAATTCAGGTGTGAACTTACAGTAATTGTGGTGCACACGTGGCAGCTTGTTTGGCTGTCCATACCTTAAATTATTGAAGATCAGCCTAACTGAGTGAAGGACTTCCCCAAAAAAGCAAAGACAAGCTGCATAATTCTTTAATACAGAATCAGCAGCCACCATGGCTTTGTCAAGTGATCTAAAAAGCTCATTTACTAACAAACTAGGAGGTTTTATCTTAATTCAATGTTTATCTTAATTCAATGTTCAAAATCCTACAAAGAAGGATTTTTTTAAAAAATAAGTTATACTCACTCAAGTACTCTGCTACTTCCCGTTTTGACCTCTGCAAATACTAACTCAAGTCTGGATGGAATATTCTTGGGGTTATGAGACACAAAAAAGCTTCTTTTCAAGTTGAGTTTCTTAAGATACTGTAGAGGAGAGGAGGGCAGGAAAGAGGAATTGATCATCTGTGACAGTGGAAAAGAAAACCTCTATGAATTTATTTTTTTTTAAGAATAAGAGGCAAGGGCTGGAGGAGATCTATGGGGTCTCTAAACCTGCTCCTATTCCCCAACACTTGGAATAAAGGATATTAAAGCAGCTGAAAGAACAGGGAAGAAAAGATGGACAGAGCACAAGAACAGCAGCCAGGAAGGGGATCGTTAGTGACAGATTTGTTCAATGGGAAGTAGAAATGAAACTTTGTACACAAAGGTCAGGATGTATCTTAAAATGAAGAAACTGGAACATCTGGTGCAGGACATCACTGAAGGAATAACCAAACCCTGGTCTAACCATGGCTGGAATGGGAGTTGTGACCAAACACAGTTTTTGCTGTTACCTAATGATAAAAGCCATTGGTAATCCTGCACATTAACAGAGAGAGAGAACATGAATAGACAGAGACAAAACTTTGATTACCTGGTTACTCTCCTTTCAAATGGAAAAAAAAAAAAATTGGGCTACAGATGCATTTTGGTCTGAAAAAAGATCTGTGGAATGCCAGTCAAGACAGAAACACTTCTGAGCATTGTACATTGCTGAGACACTGTGACTTCGAAGAAATATGTTGGAGAACAAATTCTACCAATAACATTAGAGACCAGAAGTTCCTGTCAGGGCTTCCTGAGAGTTTTTTTTCACTGCAGCTCTTGTGGAGCCAGCAAAAGGAGGTGTGTTCTTTGAACTGGGTTTGGAAGGTACTTGAGGAAATGACAAAGTAACCTCAGAGAAGTAACCTGAGTTAGAATGCTCATGCCTAAACCCACCTTAAACTCAGGAGACTGAAAAAACAACTAAAACTATAAATAATAAAGGAAAAAACTCAATGAACTTAGGGCAACAGTGACACAAATTGGTGTGAGAATTTCTAGGATTTGAATGTGGAGGAAACTTGGACTACATTTGAATTAAGGTACACAAATTTACCTGGAAAATTTGTGTCAGACTGGTGTTTGAAGAAGGATTTCACAGTAATCCTACCTCAAAACAGGATTGCAAAAACAATGAGATCCTCGTAGTATGGGACAAATGGACATTTTCAGAAAAGATCTGTCAGAGAAAAACTCTGTCTTACAACTGCAGATTTGTAAGGCTATAGTGACAATTGCCCAGCCAACTTCTTCCAGAAAATTCAACTGCCTCAAAAGAAGTGGCAAAGGGCTCCTCAGGCATATAAATGGAAAAGAGGAATGGGAAAGTAAGTATAAAACAGAACAAGAGCTTTGCCATATTTTTCAGTAAGTACAGTTGCACGGGCTGCAGTGCCAAAAGCAGGAGAGGGAATGGAGCACAGATGCAGACAGTAAAGCACGTGCAGGTATTTTCTAAATTTGCATGTTTGCTGTGTTCCTCCTTTCCATGTGGTGTATTGGATCCAGGAGTGGGTCAAAGCCCTGTCTTGGGCAGAGAGGCAAGAAGTTTGGAGATATTTGGATCTCCTTGTTTTTCTTGGGATGGGACAAACCTTCAGGACTGAATAGCACATAACCTGATAGAAAACACTTTTCAGAGACAGAGGCAGCACCGTCCATTTGGCATTAACTTTCAACAGCATGTCCCTAGAGCACGGATGAAAGGAGTCACCTGAAAAACGATGAGGAGGAGAAGAACAGAGGAGCTAAACAAGCTCAGGCAGAGAGGCCGACACTGTGGAGGTTTCCAAGGCTGACACACAAAAACCTTTCCGAGACAGTTTCTCACCTGGGAACTCTGCTTCTTTACCAGATGACCAGCAAATGTAAATCCATGGGGAGAAAAGTTATCTGGCCCATCTACAACATCATTCTGATCTGTCATGAGGGAATCTGCATCAATTTGGGTGTCTCCAGTGGGGCCATGGAAGTAGCACGCTGTTGTCAGGGCTGGGGGCAAGAGAAAGATGTGTCTCTGTCACAAATGCAAAATAGGGATTTCCACGTTGGAGGCGGAAGCAAAAACATTCCTGTGCTGTAGTGAAAGGATTAGCTTTTGGACTGATCTCTTCAATTATTTTCATGAATGGTCTTGGCACAATAATAGGAATGCACAGGAACGCATTCATCAAACTTTTTGATGAGAATTTGGGATATTGCCAGCGCAGCAAAGGATCAAACTGTCATACGTTAGGAACTGAACTGTTAGAATAAAAGAAGTGTAGTAGGTCATGTACTTATGAACTAAAAATAACAGTCTCTGGAAAAAGCTGGGAACTCTGCAGTTGGAAAAGTTCAGGGAAAAAAAAAGCTCAGGGAAGCTTGAAAATGCTGGTCAGTACAGAATGACTGGAGTCAGGGTGTGAGGCAGCTATGAAAAAGATTGCTGTAATCCCATGATAAGTATTTCCACTCAAAACAGGAAAGTGTTCATATCACCAGAGAGGGCAAGAACAACTTTTCCTGGAAAACTTTGAACTGTTCTATTCACCCGTGCTGAAAACAGAGGAATTCAAAGTGGGACAAACACACAGTCTCTCCAGTGATGCAGATTTCATGTCATGGTGAACTGAGTCCCGTTTGGTCTCACACATTTCTTGTGTTCATGCAGCCGTGTGGTGAACCACAAGAGAGGAAAAAACCTTTAGAGGCAGAGATTGCCCTTGTAAGATTTGAGGATGTAGTTCTTTTAGAACAGGTGGTACTTGAAAGTCATGTTATTTATTTCCTTCCTAAGACTTTAAATACAAACATGGATTTTTATGGATATTTAGCTCTCATTATTTAGTAGAAACTTCAGGAGTTCAAACTGCCATTTTTCCAAACCTGTTCAGCAGTTGAAACCAAGGGCTATCCAAGAGCTGAACGTCCATCAAGGAACTGAAACCAGCTGGGTTTCCAGAGGTGCCCTGTACCTCCCAGGTTTTGTTTTTAGATGGAGATGGAGGACTGGAAAGAGTAGAGCCAACCTGTGACACTTTGATCACCTCAGACAGCTGGGTTAAGAGTGCCTTTATGAAAATCCAACTTTTTGCTACTACTACAGCCTGAGTGGGAACTCCTGGATACTGCTTTCTTGTCAAAAATTGGTGCTTTCATGGATCATCTGGGTTAATAAAAGCATCAGTAGTCCTTAGGCAAGGCCCACATTATGACATTGTCTTAAAATGATGTAGAGGAACACGTGCACAGATCACAGGCACCAGGGAGGCTGAGCACTGCTGCAGAGAACAGGGCACAGAGATCTTGTCCTTACAGAAGAAAGGCAAGGATCTCTGCCAGGGCATTTATAGTGGCCTTCAGAAAAAGTTTAGAAAACTGATGCCCAGATTCCTGTAAGGAATTATGTGTTCCAAGCCCTTTGGTTGGCCCAAGCTGTCAAGTCAAGGCCCGTTCTGGCTGGATTCCTATCCCAGATCTGCCTCCCCATGGAGACCTAAGCAGGAGTCACTGCTCTCTTAGAAAACACAGATCTGTCTGGGGGGACTCCTTCTTTCATAAAACATGATGGTGTTTGAAGGGTTGAGCAAGAATTTGCAGGTTTGGGATAGGTTCCCCCTTCAGCCCCCTGCCTTTGGGAAGGGCTGGGCACTGCCTCCCTCCATGTAAGAGCAAGGGGCATGAAATGAAACAAAATAATGAAGTGGAATGAAGCAGTGAAATGAACTGGAATGATGAGTTTGCAGCACAGAAAGAGCGCTCCAGGTGACACCCAGAGTGGGACTCATTGCCACAACTCATCCTTGATGCCAAAATTTAGCACAGGTTCAAAAGGTGATTTGACAAAGTCATGGAAGAGAGCTCCAGGAAGAGCTTTGCTTCTAAAAACTTGTCTTTCTTGGGAAATTCCCTGGGACATATTGCTGCAGGCTGGGAAAATGCTGTGGGGAATTTCACTACCTGTTTGCCATGCAGTGACTGTCTCCTCCAGGCATCTGTTACTGGGCCCTGTTTGGGTCAGTGGCCTATTTGAACCTTTGATCTGACCTAGAACTACCCTTCCCATGCCCCTTCAGAGCATAATTAAACTAATTCATCACAAAGGAAACAGTAAACTCTCTTTCCCTCTCTTATCTTAGAGATAAACTCCTTTTCCTTCCTAGAAAAAATCAGTCTGTATGGATGAATATGAACTTCAGGCAACCAGTAACATCAACAAGTTGATAAGAAACTTATAACAACAATTCATGTGAATAAATCTGTCACTTCCAATAATGTCTAAATTCTTCAAGGAGATCCACACCTGAAAAATTTAGACACATTTTCCCCCATAAAAGTAGGTTCCTAGAGGCAATCTCCCAATTCCATGTTTAAGTATATGCCTTTTATTCAGAGGCAGCAAGAACCCAACTATTTGTATTTTTTCCTTTTCTTCTGTCCAGTAACTGGTCAGCTGCAATCTGTATTAATAAAGTCTGGTCTGTACTAAAAAGTTTGGATGATTCTTGTTCCATTAAGGATATCCTGTAGTTAAATAAATGGCTTATGTTCCTCAAAATAGGAGAACATAGACATTTAAAAGCCTGGGCAATGATTTCTAACCTGGAGCAAGGAAAAAAAAAAAAAAGAAAGAATATTAGTTATATTGCAGAATAAAGTTAGATGTCTTTTTTCCCCCTCAAAGCTGATGATGACTCAGCTGTTTTCCTCTCAAGTTATGAAATAAAGCTGTTGTTTTAACACTGGTTAGTTGTGTACAACTGGCTCTCTTTAGCCAGATTGCCTGTGTGAATGTACTCATGGAAAATAAACCACTCCTACAGATGAAATATATGTTTATAGGCCTGATTTTATCTTCATGCTTCATACATAGCATACCATGTGGACAAGCACTGGCAATATAAAACAAGTGTCCATAAAGAGGTTTGGCATGGGAAAGGTCTGCTTCTGAATTTCAAAGCTACCTCCAGTCAGAGCACTGGACACAGACCCAGCACCAGCCACACTTCCCAGACCACCACTGAGGCACCATGAAAACAGAATTTTTTAAGGCAGTGCAACTCCAGTGTGAGCACTTGAGCAAAAGCTCACTGCAAATGATGGCAGCAAGCTGGAGATGCCAGCTCCTGGGTAACTTCTGAAAGTCTGGCTGCAGCGTAAAAGGTAAGCAGAGACCATATGAAATGCAGACCAATTTAGGGGTTTCTGGTGCCTGGAACGGTAGGTCTGTATATGAACATCAGCAGTGAGCAGCTGGAATGTCCTTCTCTTCAGAGACACTTTGGAGGGGCAGTGATGTAGAGAATAAAGAAAACCAGCCTGCCTTGCTTGTAGATGCTCTGGTGGTTTTTTTTTTTTCTCTGCTTTTTTGTGTATTTCCTACTTCCCTCACTTGATGTAACTTGTAAGCATCAAACTGCTCTGAAATACGGACTTTGAGCTGCAGGAGTTACCCTGCATTTGGTGCTCCATTCAATGTCTCTGCCATTTAGTGCAGCACCAGTGGAGATTTCTGCACAGCACCTGCAATCCAGGCTGGCAAAAGCCTCCGGTCCTGGACTACGTTGGGATAGCAGAGCCCAAGGGTTTTCTGAAGGGGTTTTCTCTTAGCACAGAGAACACTTTGAGCCCCTCTCGTGGTCACTGCTGCAGATACTCAGCACGGCAGGGTGAGCCCGGGCCTGCCTGAGACCAGCTAGAGCACTGCTGTACAAACAACAGGCACAGCGATGCTGTAGATCAGATACATCACCCAGTGCTGGGACAGCCCAGCCCCTTTCTGGACATGGACACCAGGCAGGTTGCTGTAATCTGAGAAGAAACATCTGTAATCTGAGAAGAAACATCTGGCTCACAAGCCTTCCCTCACTCTTTTCTAAAAAGTGAAAGAAACCTCAAGCCCCTCCAAACCCACGCCCCTTCAGCAGCCCACAGAAGTGTCCCATAATTGTCTGCCTTTTCAAAATTAGCAAAGTACCATTTAGTTGTGATTAAGCTCATTTCAAACCTGCTCCTCAGGAAATGCCACTACTGAATTCCAGGCAATTCTTCAGGTGAACTCACTTAGCACACAATAATAGAGAAATACATTTGTTACAGGTGCTTTCTTGGCAGAACCTGATGTTTGTGTCTGTTCATTCTTCCCTCTGTCTCCCAAAGTCCCTTTGGATTTTGCTATTCTGTAATTGTCCCGCTTGTCCTGTCTCCTCCTCATGTAAGAGATGGCTGGGGAGGGAAGGAGCTTTAATGAAAGGAGCATGGATCAGAGCCACAAAATCAATCTAAATATGGCCCTTGTTTACTTATTTTGCAACTGATCCACATGCTCTGTAAAACACACTCCTCCATAACCCCATTAAAAATATTTTGAGTCTCAAGTATTCCACGTGTTAAATGGAATTAATTCCTTTGTGTGCGTGATTTTTTTATTAATTAACATCGTCCAGGAAACTGGATAAAGCAAAAAGGACAACGCGATATTTTCTTCAAAGTCTTGCAGTCTAAGTAGACAGGCAAGGACCAGAAACAAATAAAATAAAATGCTGGAAATTATGGTCAGAGCCTCCAAAGTAATTTAGACACCTGCGTACCTGATTTTAAAAAGAGAGCTGTATTGTGTTTGGTCATTTTCTGGGAGTGGGGATGGGATGTCCGGCAGGTGCTGAAAATTAGGTGCATATAGGAAGTCTTGAGCACAAACACTCAAAACAAATGTGCCCAAAACACTTGACTGCTTTTAAAAGCTTGACACTGGAATTTTTCATTTCTTTCTACATAGCTTGAGCTTCATTTACCAGTTTGATAGGTGTTCATTGTATGCTTATTAGATGGGCTGGGATCTGCAGAGCTCTTAAGAGAAATAAGCATCATCCAGAAGCAGTCTTTATTAAACATTAGCATCCTTTCAACCTAAAAGTGAATATTAAAAAGGTTTCTAGGCTGGGGATTTTCCACCTCTGAGTTTGAAGAGACCTTTGGCAGTGGCCAAACAGTTCAATAAAAAGGGACTTGCCACAGAACACAAGAGAAAACCAAGAGAGAGATCCAGAGAAGAGAATAATATGGTTTTATCAATAATGAGATTAGGATTTTATATGTGGGATCTCTAAGCCTGAGCCACTGGGCTTGCCTGTTATCTGCTGTATATTTTATTCTACCTCTTACCTTATTTACCACGGAATCACTTCAGTGCAACCTCTCTCTCCAGGTTACAGTTGTATCAGATTAGGACATCTGCTTGATATTCATGGCGAGGTTTTATTAACAATGTGCTTTCCTGAGTTGCACTCAAGTCAACAAGGTAATTGTATCTAGACAGAAAATACTGTGTTTCTTCCTTCTGTTATTCATGTAGTTAATTTGTACTGTGGACAGAACCCGATGTGTGAAAACCCCTTTCCTCCCATAGTTTTGCATGACTGATGAAGGCAGAGCTTTGCTTTACAAAAGAAGGAAAAATACAAATCCCTTTTCAGGCTTTCATCCCTCAGAGCACTGCAAAAACACATTCCATCTATTCCTTTAAAAGGGAGATGTGACTCTTCTGTCCTACGTAACAGCTGGAAAACCACTGGCCTTAAGACAGTGTTAGGGACCATTTTAGAACACAGGCCCTTTCTATTGACATTTTTTCTTTGCTTATTTTAGAAATCCCATAAAAACAAACAAACAAACCACAACCCACCCTCCCCCCGCCCCCCCGCACCACACAAAAC
>VYZQ01045730.1:19886-30823 GCA_013400655.1 Mystacornis crossleyi | reverse complement strand
AGCTGGAAAACCACTGGCCTTAAGACAGTGTTAGGGACCATTTTAGAACACAGGCCCTTTCTATTGACATTTTTTCTTTGCTTATTTTAGAAATCCCATAAAAACAAACAAACAAACCACAACCCCCCACCCCCCCAGCCAAAACAACCCCAAATCCCACAACAAATGGATATTTAAAGAGAGATCAATTTAGAGGAGAAGTTTACATTCCCTCTTAGCAGTTAAGGGGCTTCACAGTGCCAGTCCTGCTCTTGCAGATGCTGCATGAGCAAACACATGCTGATCATGCTGGAAGATCCTGGCATTTCCAATGCTGAAAACGGGAAGAGATGATATCCCTAAGAAACTCAAAGGAAAAAAAAAAGTCTTCTTACAGATACCTTTGAGACTCTCATTCTGTGAAATACAACATTTAAGGAAGCACATAACCACTGGAAAAAGAGTATTTTGCAGTTTAAGTAGAAACTGTTCAATGCCATGAAAGAAGTCCTATGATCGTTGCAGTCAATATTGGTTTGCAGCTTCACAGCACAGTTGTCTCCTTAATCCTTTAGTAGGAAGCTGCTTTTCAGGGCTAGGACCACATAGAAGTGTGCTCTGTGCACTGACAAACTGTCTACAAGGGAGCCAGAGACTCTTCTTCAAAAAGCTGGATTCCTCAACTAAATAATCAGAGCTGTCTGCCTGTAGAAATGGTTTGTTTTCCTGAAGGGCTGACCAGGCAGAAGTTCCTGCTGATATTTTAAAAGCCCAGGCCTTCTTCCTTTAGCAACCTTGATGTAAAATTAGAAAGCTAACTTTAGACACCGGGGCTGGGAAATGTTGGTGGCCTGTAAATGTGATTACAGGTCAGACAGTGCAATTAAAATTCCCAGGAAATAATCAGTACTTTACCTCTCTCTCACTCACACACCCATATATCCCTGACTTCCCCCCTCAGCCCTGGGACCATGAAACCCATCTGTCTTCCCTTAACTCTGGCCTGTTCTTTCTGAATGAAGCGACCTACCTAAGCACACTTCCTGCTGATGTACTTGCCTTGAAACTGGAAAATGAATGATACGTGATGCCATTTTTCCCATCCTCGGTTACCTCACTGAGAAGTTCCCCACCCATCTTGGCACTGTCTTTTTGAGACAGGAAGCACAAAATTGTGACCACATAGGCTAAAGGTGGTGCCCCAACAAAGCCACAAGGACTCTAAATTTAAGCCTCCCATAAAAGCTTTGAAAATGATGACACACAAAGAAGGAGAAACTATGGGGAATGGAACACCTTAATTTTGAAAAACCACAATGATCCACCCAGCACTTTTAGAGCTTTCAGCTCTGAGGCATGAATTAACCACAGGCAGAGTTTTTAACCTACCAAACACAGGCACTCATTCTTTGCAACTTTGCAGCTGCTTAAAATGGGATGGATGTGTCTTACAGACTTAAAAAGACAATTCTCAGCANGCTGGGAAATGTTGGTGGCCTGTAAATGTGATTACAGGTCAGACAGTGCAATTAAAATTCCCAGGAAATAATCAGTACTTTACCTCTCTCTCACTCACACACCCATATATCCCTGACTTCCCCCCTCAGCCCTGGGACCATGAAACCCATCTGTCTTCCCTTAACTCTGGCCTGTTCTTTCTGAATGAAGCGACCTACCTAAGCACACTTCCTGCTGATGTACTTGCCTTGAAACTGGAAAATGAATGATACGTGATGCCATTTTTCCCATCCTCGGTTACCTCACTGAGAAGTTCCCCACCCATCTTGGCACTGTCTTTTTGAGACAGGAAGCACAAAATTGTGACCACATAGGCTAAAGGTGGTGCCCCAACAAAGCCACAAGGACTCTAAATTTAAGCCTCCCATAAAAGCTTTGAAAATGATGACACACAAAGAAGGAGAAACTATGGGGAATGGAACACCTTAATTTTGAAAAACCACAATGATCCACCCAGCACTTTTAGAGCTTTCAGCTCTGAGGCATGAATTAACCACAGGCAGAGTTTTTAACCTACCAAACACAGGCACTCATTCTTTGCAACTTTGCAGCTGCTTAAAATGGGATGGATGTGTCTTACAGACTTAAAAAGACAATTCTCAGCATGTCTATGTCTGTTTAAAAAAACCAACAACACACCCTCACAGTCCAGTAGGCTGGGATTCCCAGAGATGAACTGGTGACCCCTCATTTTGGAATGGGAAATTCAGGATACTGTACTTTTACCTGGCTTAAAAAGTCCAGGGCATCCTTGTTCTGCAAAAAAAGTGCTCTGCACTGCTTCATCTTGAGCTTGGGTTGCCCTCCAAAAGGCATCTGAAGCAAGCAGTGTGAAAATTTTGGTCTGGAACTTGTGATTTCAAAACCCTTGTGGGCTGGCTATGTTCCACATAAAGGTGCTGACATTGTATTTAACCGTGAGTGTAATTAAATCTATTTATTGCATCATTCGGTATTAATTTGTATTAATTAGTTAATTACTGTTATTAATTAGGTGCTTTTTGGGCTTCACTTTCATTTGAATAACACTCTTTAATGGACAAGGAATGGTGTGAGGTGTCTTCTCAAACATGACACTATCCAGAGGCAGTGGTGAGTGGAAAACTCTTCTGTGCACTAAGCTAAGCCCTTCCCTGAATCAGGGGCTTGCTGACTAGGGTTTCCCCTGAAGGCATGTTTTGGGGAAAACTCTGAGTGCTGGTGAATGCGAATATCAAATGAAATTGAAAACAAAACCCTGCCCTCGGGAACCTACTGCCCCGCAAAGCCTAATCACTGCTTTTCTTGGAGCAACGCTGTGTTTTAAGGTTTGGGTTTGGTTTTTGGATTTTCTTTGCACGTGCTCAAAAGACAGGGTAAAATTATAGGAATACAGAGATGGAGGAAATTCAAGTGGAAAAAAACATGTGACAGGGCCAAGGCACAGTTTATAGCCTTCTGCAGGTTACTGCACTTGCTCCCTCAGCCAGGATTTGCCAAGAACCCCAAGGTGTGTCTTTCCTGAAAAAAATTTAGTGAGAGTACTGCCCGGAGCTGTAAGATAGATTTAAAAATCAGAGCCTGGAATTGCTCTGAAATTTCTTGTCAACATTAACTCCATGTCCCTCGTAACCCTGAATTTCCAATTTGAGGTGATTCCAGTAGCACTGCCAGAAGACCAGCTTCAGACTCGGATCCAGGTTTTACTGAATCACACATGGGAAGCTCCAGTCCAAAAGTTTTAAAGGGTTTTTTCTGTGTGCACTTGTATACATGCATGTGCAAGCAAGTGTTTGAAAGCAGATGATATCCAGAAACCACATTTACTATTGGCACATGGTGTTTTCCCATCAGTCACTCTGACAACAAACGCAGGACTCCCAATCCATTACAATCTCAAGACATCACCAATTTACTAAAACTACTTTAAAATGCACAGAAAAATAATGTTTTTTGTAGAAATGAGAAGCTGGGGATATCATGCAGCAGTGGAGAAGGCTGAAGGAGTCTTGTGGTTGCAATTAGCCCACTGCACTTACGGAATCTGTCAAACTGTAGAGGAGAAAGCGAGTCCGACTCTGCCGGAGCCAGAGATTCACTTCTGAAAAAACGGACAGGAGCATTCTCATTACTGGAATCTCATCGTTTGAGATAGCAAAGATGACGGCTGATTTTGCTTCCTCTCAAATTTGGGACACTGTTGCTTCTCTAAGGAACGGTTCCCCAGGAGAGGCTGGTGACAGTGGGTGTCACAGAGAGGCAAAGCCACCATGCCTTCCACGGGAGTGCAGTTTGCCCCCGCTGCTCTGCCTCGAGGGCTCCCTTCCCAGGAGCAGGAAAGAAGGAGCTACAGGAGGGCAGATTGCCTGGCCTGAAAAGGAGATTTCCAGGATGGAAATGTTGTGCACAGCCTGACTTTGCTGACTGCTAAATGAAGGGGAAAATACACAAACAGGCAGGCACACTCACACAGATGTTCTGCAGGGAACCTTTACACACCCCTCTCCTCTGCTCTGAAAACATATTACTCTTATAATAGTACATATTACTCTGAAAACTCTTCCCCTTTCACTTACAGAAAAGTCCTTATTTTTATGACTTCAATAAAGAATTCTATTCCAAGACCAAACGGCTGAGTCCTCTCTGGTAAGGGGGGTGGTTAAATCTTCTCCATCATGCTGTGGATGGACTGTTTTCCCTCCGTGCACTTTCTAAATGCGGGGTGTACCATTAAGAGGCTTGTCTGCAGACAGAAGGGCAATAATCTGACTGGAGCCAGTCAGTCCATGACCTCAAGTGCACCATTTGAAAACTACACCTCAAGCCTTGCCCTCATTCTTACTCCACCCTCTGCAGAGCAAATCACACCACTTCGGTTTCATAACTCTGGGAGGCTACTCACCCACCCTGGTTATAATGCTGTTAGCAGCTTTTGGGAGAACCCAGTTAGATAGGGACAGCTTTAAGACAAAAATCTTTCTTCTGACTTTTCTTTCAGTAATACCTCGAGTGCTCCTTGCTGTTCACATTGCCCTTTCCTAGCTTGCCAGCATGTCTGAATGAGTTTGCGTGGTGTTTATAAAGAACAGCATTATGACTAACATACTTTCACAGGTCACAGAACAACTTATATCAATCCAGCTAATTAGCTCTTTTCTGTGGTATTTTTTTTTGTACATGAAATATTTATTCAGTTTTCTTATCGACTGGAATTTGTGATGTGCAGACAAAGGCATACCACGAAGCGATTCGTTACGAAAACCGCAAGACACTGATCTTTATTTGTTCACAAAAACAGTCAAAATGAATTTATCCTGAGGGATAAAGGAGGCAGGGAGAGCAAACTGAAAGATGAAGATAAGGCAGTCTGAAAGAGACAGAGCAAAGCTTTCCCCAACATCTAGATCTGGCACCTCACCCTACAGACAGTCAGCTGAATTTTTCTACTTTCAGCCTCTTTTCTTGTGTTTTTGGCTGACTCTGGTCCAGTTCCTATCAGCTCAGAGGCCAGAGCCTGCCCGGTGACACAGCTCCTCCTGTCAGGTGCACCTCTGTGGGGCTGGAGGGGCTCTGCCGTGTCACAGCCCCTGCAGGCTGTTGGCAGGGGGGCCGGGAATCAGGGAACGTAACCCGTGGCAGGACCAGGGAGCTGGCCGGTCACCCAGCTCATCCTTTGCCCAAGGCAGGTCTCCTGCAGCCCTGTCCTTCCTGGTGCCTGCTTTCCAAGCCTACCCTTAAAGGTCTCTACAACTCTCCAGGTAATCTAATCCAGGTCTTCATTTTTCTCTGCCTTTAGAAAGTGAAGAGTACTTAAACTGCATATTTCTTGCTCCAGTTTATCTTACCTACCATGCAAATGGAGCATGGAGCATCCCTTCCCTCTTTTTAGCTGTGTTTTATGTACTCGTGGGATCATGCTCCTCCTTCAGTCTTCCTTTTTCAGATTAAATTACCAGAGATGAGTCACTTTCCTTTGTAGGCCATTTCTCTAAAACCTTTGATCATACCCTCTATTCTCCTCTTGCTTCCTCCAGTACCCCAAACTACTATACCAAGGATATCACCTGACCCCTTATCTAAAGGTTTATGAATGCTAGGAGAAATAGAGGAAGATTTTACTAGTCCCAGACTTTCCTCAAAATATTTTTTTTACCTTTCATTGTAGACAGGACTTCTACTGCTTTTGAAAAACATTTTGCCAGAAGGACTGATGCTGTATCCAGATCTTGCAAATAAGACTTTATTATTTTGTTCTTCCCTGGTTTGCCATTTATCTCAGTGGAATTTTCACCTGCTTCTTCCAGGTGCTGCCAACACAGATTCATAGGAGCTCTATTAACTTCTAAAGTGCAAGTTAATGTCATTCTAAAAAGCCTCTTGTTTTCATCTTACTACCATCAGCCAAAAAAAAAAAAAAAAAAGACAGCAGTCCTCTTTTCAGCAGCTCATTAAATCTTATTAAAATATGTGCCTGAAAAAATAGGTAATTACCTCCACAAATCTGCTGTGACAGTGTCCAGCTTGCCTGTCTTTCTTTCTTTCTTTCTTTCTTTCTTTCTTTCTTTCTTTCTTTCTTTCTTTCTTTCTTTCTTTCTTTCTTTCTTCCTTTCTTCCTTTCTTCCTTTCTTCCTTTCTTCCTTTCTCTCTTTCTTCCTTTCTTCCTTTCTTCCTTTCTTTCCTCCTTTCTTTCCTCCTTTCTTTCTTTCCTCCTTTCTTTCTTTCCTCCTTTCTTCCTTCCTTCCTTCCTTTCTTCCTTTCTTCCTTTCTTTCTTTCCTTCCTTCCTTCCTTCCTTCCTTCCTTCCTTCCTTCCTTCCTTCCTTCCTTCCTTCCTTTTCTTCCTTTACAATAGCTCAATGAAGAAAATTAATGCTCCAGACCCATCCTGAGGCAAAGCTTTTCTGTTAAATCCGGCCAATTCTGTTAAATCCATGCTAAATGTTTTTAGGTAACCTTACTTTCTTTCACTTTTCTCACAGATAGACAGGTATTGCCTGTGTGTCAGCCAGCAGGACATATAGAAGAAAGCAGGTTGTGTGTCTCTAGTTTGTAAAGGACAAACAAGAACCACTGATTCCCTAAGCAGCATTTCTGATAAGAGTAGCTGATTAAGTGAAATGCAGATGGAATAACAGACTGCCATCTGCCTTCCTGTTTTAATTTTTGTGGTAAATTCTGAGAGCCTGTATCTCTCATTTATGCATATACACACTCATGAATCTTAGCTGCAGGGCAAATGGGGAGTACATGAGCATTATTAATTCGATAAAAAAACCCAAAACAAAACATGAAAAAAGTTCCTTGTGTTATTTTTGAAGGGACCTTTATCTTTTGTTTGAACTTCAAACAGAGCTAATGCCAAGTAACCCAACCTTAATTTACCATGAAAGGCACTAATATCCAGTCCTTCACAGAAATGATCCACAATCAGCATTCCCTGCAGGATCTTTGCCACAGTCAGTGGAGATTTTTTGTTGCTGTTTTCTGCTTCTGAATATGCTTTACAATCAATTATTCATCCCATGTCCTCTACCTCCAAAGCCTTTCATCATTATCTCTGAGAAGGGAGTCAGGATGAAAACCATAATTGCTGCAATTTCATTAATTTATAGCTGTCATTCCCTTCCGTGACTTGACCAAAAGAGCACCTCACTCATCGCTGGATTGCTCAGACCATTTGTAACTTCTAAAATATTATTGCTACCTAACAGTTGCTCTGTTAAGTTCAAGTTTATCAGGAAAGGGGGGAAAAAGCCAAGGGAGGCCCCTGGGCTTAGTCCCAGCACTGGTGCAAAGGCTGCCAGGTGGTCACTCTTGGTCATTGCTGTTGTCCAGCTTCCCACCTGTGCTGGCACTGAATTTAGCTCCTTCATCAGCTCTGCTCTGGAGTAGGAACCTTCCTCTGGGAATAGCTCGGATCTGAGGAGCAGGGAATCAGCTCTCCACAACTGAATCCTCTGTTGGGTCTCCCTTTACCCTCATCACTGCCTGTGCTCTGCTTGGCAGAGCTGCATGGTTACCTCCTAGCTGTAAACAAGAGGAAGCCTTTGCATAGAAAGAAATATTAGGAAGAATATTCTTTCTTATATTGCAAAATATTTCAATCTTAACATTTCAAAATTATGGAGACCAATTTTTTTTTTTAAATGCCTGAAATTTAGTGTACTGAGATCCTTTGGCCAGAAGGTAACAAATTTTATTAAAAAACAGAAAGAAAAATGTGTCTGTTGCTGTAATTTTAAAGCTAAGAAGTGATTTGACACAGCAATAGGGAATCTTTGAGTTATACCAATTTCCCCATTAAAAGGAAAAAACAACCACAACTGAGAGCCACCCTTTGCAAGCTTCTTGTGCAATGGCACCCAGCAAAGTGCCAGTGGAGGATGAATAAGAAATCTGGAGCTGGATGGAACGCCAAGTACCAGCTCAGTCGAAGGGAAAGAACATCTCTCCCTCTGCAAGAGAGCAAGAGCCCATTATGGCTTTTCATCTTCAACTCCCCAGTGTCCCCACGACGACACACCAAACTGCACAAACTTTGCTTGGATGGCAAATTCAGCAGCTCCTGTCTCAGGCTGTTCCCTTTGCCAAGTCCAGTGCACAAAGGTCTGCCCCGGCCACCGCTGTGGGTGGGTGTAGCCCAGTGACAAGGAAAGGAGGAAAGGAGGCTCGGGCTTGCAGTGCTGTTTAAACTCCAGCTTTAATTGTATCTGGTTGCTGAGATGCACATTGCTCTTAAAAACTGGAAACAGAGACTGGCTGCTCGAACAGGAGCTGCAGAAGCCTGCTGACAGTTTCATCTGGTGACAGCAGCTGGTTTCAAAGCAGATTAGTCACTGCTATTGAGAATATTAATTAAGGACTCGCTCTTTCTGCCTGCAGATCACAAAAGTTTACTGGCAGTCCCACCTAAACAAACCAGGCTGGCTTAACAATCCAGTTCCAGCAGTTTCCCAATCTCCTCTGGACCCCATTTACCACCAGCTTCTTTTCTGCAGCAACTTGCAGAAAGGAATACGACTCTTTTAAGGCTGAATTTTGCCAAGAAAACTACGCTAAGGAAGAGCTACATCATACTTTAACTGGGATTTCCATCCAGTTCTAATTAGACTGCGTAAAAATGTCTCCAAACATATTTAACTTGTATGAAGTGGCATAACAGTCAAGGCTTAAAATTTTAATTTATGGGTTTGGGTGGGTGCCTGATACTTCTAATGTTTAATGAATCTGTCCTCACTTGGCAATTTGCCACTGGTGATCGCAGGGTTTGTGTATGCCCCTAGGTATTTATATCTGTAAAATTGATAGTGTGTGAAATGTCTTATATTTGACAAAACATGGCTGTTTTATTTTCTTCTGAAATGACATAATTACTCCTGCAGGATATGTGGTCAGTTGAAGATTTGCAATTTTTCATATTAAATAGTCCTATATATTATTTCTGACAGGCAATGTTTTATTTTTGTGAAGGATTCAAAGTCTGTTTAGTCAGAAGCTGCATTTTGTTTAAGTCTCACACTGGAAGCTCTCTGGAACAGGGGCTATCCTTGTGTTGTAACACAATTGAAACAATAACTTTAAAAACCTCTGTAAAATGGTATTTTCCATTAATTGTGCAGATGGTGGTTTGCTAAAAATACACACAGAAATTAAAGTGGCACAAAAGCTAGTAAGAGTAAACACAAAAAAACCCTCTCAGTCTAAGTCCAGAAAGAAAGGAACAAGAGACAACACAAAGCTCATGGATGTTAATTAAAAAAAAGAAAAGGAAAATCCTTTGTTATTCAAGCAGGACTTTTAAAATATCTTTATTTTTTCCTTTCAAGTACCACCAATGACATATTTAAGTAAAATTTCCACTCCCTTGCCAATAACGACTGAAAAACTCCAGTGCTAAAAAAAGACAGGAAAACAAAATCAGGAAGGCGATGCTATATGAAAATAAAACCAACCTAAAGCCCACTGGATACAGTCTGAGGGTTCAGCGCTGGTACAACAATAAGTCTTTTGAAGGTCTCTCAACTCAGCTACAGTTAAGAAAAACGATGATGTTGTCAGCCCCTCTGAACTGCACTGGCTTTTGTAGATGTGCCACCATAAAAATTCAAAGCACCTCCACTTTGCGTGTCTGCGCAGGTCCATCCAGACCTACAGTAAACTTGCTGTGTCCCTTCTGACACGGTGCCACCGACAAACCCAGCAAATCCAACAGTCATCTCTCTGTCACCTAAAGTCTCCCCCATACCCTCTAGGAAAGGAAACAAAAATTTAAAGGAGACTCCTTTTAGAAACGGCATCTAGCAGGGCTATTTTTTCATGGTAGTTTCTAACTCTGCCCCTGGACTAGTCTGGGAAGAATCAGCAGGTAAAAGGGCTGGGGTGTTTTGATGCTAACGTGGAGCAACAGTGGCCAAATACCTGTTCTGAGTGCCCACATGCTGTTATGTGTACGATGCTGAATACCTCAGCAGCAAACCATAGGTAGTGTCCCTCACCTGTCCTCTCAGAGTGTCAGGAAAGGTTTTATCAATCCAGCGTTTAGAGCTCCTTTTTCTAACAGCTCTGTTTGCCTTCCTCTCTGATGCGTCACTTCCTGAGTGTGGTAGAGCCCTGGATATTTTTAACAGCTTTTTCTCCTACATCTTCCTTGTCCTCCATAGCTCCCATTCTCCAGGGATCCTCCCTCTGGCTGAAGGATGATCAGATTTGCTCAGAGCCCAGGAGTCCTTCTGGGAGGTCAGTCTGCGGGAGCACTTCTGCCTGATGTGAAACTCAGTGAGGGAACAACTCCCCGGGCTCACACCCTGGCATAAAGAGTTTCTCTACAGAAACCAGGCAACATCTTTTCCTACTTGAACAAACTGGAAGAACAGCTCCCACCTTGCTGCTTCCCTGATCTGGGAAAGGTTACCACTGGAATGAAAGACTGTAGCCCTCTCATCCAGCTGCAGCTTCTGACTCAGGGCTGGTTAACTTTTGAAACCACTTACAGAGTTAATGTTAATATAATTGTAATAGCCGAAGCTTGAATTTACATACATTTTGTGAAAGAAAATCAGCAAATTTAGGTACTGTTAAGTCATTTTTTGCTGCTTTGTATTTTCACTAAGCTGTAGATTATGACATGAAGGTTTATTAGAGAAATTTAAGGTTAGCTATGTGGTTGTAGTATGCTTCTGAATCCAGATAGCATTAATACGTAAAGTTTTTATAAAGAGATTTATTTGTAAGATAATTACTTAATGTCACTTATATGCATTCCATTGATTATATTAATAAAGGTTTGCTTGTAAGTATTTTGGAAAAACCCTTTCAGTCAAGGCTTGAGGCTCTGGCCAAGCCGTAGCCTTGGCTGATCAAGAATTATACCATCAGACCCAGGTGTTTCTGCCCTAAAAGTGTAATCAAAATCACTTTGACTTGCTGATTGGATCTTATAAAAGCTGGACCCTCTTTCGAGGTG